>CM043017.1:139178965-139418990 GCA_023690525.1 Holotrichia oblita | reverse complement strand
CATTAAGATGTTATCTAAAGCGTAATCATATCTATTCAAGCTTTAATGTTTTATACTAAAGTTTTTTATACTTAAGTTTTTCGATTTTTTCTTTAATAATTACTTGCGTATCGATTTATTTCATTTACAATAGCTAGGGACATGAATGTTAGAGTCTGTAAATGCTTTTTATGTGAAAAGTTTTACGACAAAGCACTGTTAAAAAGCAACAAAAATTAGACATAAAATTAAAACCTGCAATAAAAAGCGCGGATGTCCCTGAAGAGCGTTCACTCATTGAGTTTTGAAAATCACTTTGGGATTCGCCAGTTTTTAATTCTGTTTATGGGTCGTTGTGTTTCAGTATGTCATAAAAATTATATTGCATACGATTCGAATTAAAAGGCAAAAGAAGCCTTGAGATAGCATTCTGTGATTAGTTGCATAATGTCTATATGACAGGTAGTATGTAAATAGCAATTATGGGAATGTTCAGGAATGGATTGCTTGATGTATATTGTGATAATGTATCAGAAAAAGGCAAAAGATAGCATCTATCGAGTAGTAGTCCCTAATTGCAATTACTAGGAAGCATAATAGGAATATTATTGTGGATACCATTAATGGCATCATCTCTTGGAGAATAATAGTCGTAAGGTAAACGTTTGGTTATAATCTGACTGTCTAAATAAAATATGCTCATCGTGTTTCTCGCAGAGGAAATATACATTATATATTAAATATTACGTAAAATTAAATTTAAGACCAGTGTAATCAAACAATGACTTTAATGCGATTTATTTTGTTTTATTTTCAATTTTCGTACCAGAAATTTTACCAGTATAGTAAAATCTTTCCAATAAATCATCGCAATTATAAAGAAAAACGCACATCTTGCCCATATCACTCTATACGAAACAACTATATAGGTAATCAATCTGTATAAAACATTAAAGCGTAGTTTGATTCTTCATAATATTATCCTTCTCTTGGAAAACATCATGGAATATGAAAACGTATTCAGACAGCAAAAAAAATAATCAATGCGTCCGGAAAGCTGATGAAAGACGTTTAAAATACCATCAAACGTGACTCACGCCCGCAATCACGCAAAACGTATAACATACCTAGAGATAGTATCGCGTAAGATTATTTGCCCTCACTCTAAATTCGATCCCGATTTTATTAATGCACGCTGAATATTTTCCTTGCCGCTATAAATTGTTGCACCTGCATTAAGGAAAACAGACGAGCAGAAATAGATCGAATATCTTTATGGTTCTGTTTTTGACGTACTCTGTTTACGCGAGCTTCGACTGTATCTGTATATGATGCTTTTATAATATAAAAAAAGCATAAAAATTGTGATTCAGAAGACTGGCATTTGTCTAAATATTGAGATTGTAATTTAGCATATATGAAAATGTTAAATATTATTACTGATAAATATTGAACTCGAAACTGTAGGTATTTTAAATTTTTTAATGCTTGGCGAGCAAAATTGGAAAATTGAAAACTAATAATCTAAATATTACCTCAGATTCTTGATGTTTCCTATCATTCGCAGTGCTTAGACTAGATTTTCCTTTTATTAATGCTTTATCTAAATGTTGATGTTGAAAAATGCAGAGTGTTCATTACCGGCATAAAATGTTGATAGGTAAATGAGTTTATTTATTTTTTAGTGACATATTGCTTCTAATCTAAGGTAAGGTTAGTGGTGTGTCAGCCACCCTAAGCTCAACACTACTCTTTGGTGTTTCCTTTAATAACTCAGAAACTATAACAGATATTGAAAACACGACAAAACAAGATTTTAACTATTTTACATGCCTTTAATAGTGACAAGTATTTGTTTAAGGAAACATTCTCCCACTTATTTTTCTGTAACTTTAGAAATTTTTATGTACTATTGTGTGTACTGGGTTTCGATTAATGGTATTGCCTTTAACACAAACAACTTCTAATTAAAAGTGCAATTTAGAAAAAAAATTGTTGACATCTTAGAACAGAATCTTTTTTATTATTGCACCAGTTAATCTTAAAAAAAAATCTAATATTAAAATATTTTATATATCAAAAAAATTAAACATAAACTCTAGTCGTAGAAGTTAGGCCGCTGCTCAGTGTTGTGGGAGAACACTAGAGTCGAGGTTCAATTCTCCGGAAGGGTGGTAACATTTTCATCGGAAAATTGTATCCTGATCGATCTACCAGTCATTATAAACGGCGAAATAGTGCTGTAATAAGGTCATTGAACACATTTAACATACATAGTTCACACACGCACTACAAGGTGCTTCATTAATTATGGAAAATTTTTCAACCGGAGATACTACGTGTCAAATAATGACCATTGACCAAAAATAGCCTTATTCAAAATCGCACCGGTTTCGAGATGGTGGTCTTCGAAGTTCTAGAAAAAAACCGTGTTTTACCATCTTTAAGCTAATCGAGAAAGTTCGGAAGGATTTGTGGTTAAAAATAGTTTAAGCAGCAAAAATCCGGGTAGGCCAACACTCAAATTCTAAGTCACTGGCGAAATTGTCATTTTAGGACAAGTTTTTGATTATTCTTCAATACTTCCTATGTAAACAACATTTTTTTTGTAGAACTTTGAAGACCTTCATCTCGAAAACGGTGCGATTTTGAATAAGACTATTTTTGGCCAATGGTCATTCTTTGACACGTAGTAACTCCAGTTAAAATATTTTCCATAGTTAATGTATATGGCCTCCCGATGACTCATCACTGGCAGCTGGACCGGGCTGTATAATGCACGCACTAGAGGTGTATCCAAGTCGAGTGACTGCAATAGCCTACTTCTTGGTAGTGAGACCACTAATACAGCTTAAGAAGCCGCTGCAACTGGCATTCACTACTTCTTGGATCAGAACGCTTTCACTTCTAGTATGGTTTACATGTCGAGTCACTGTGATATTCTGGCGCCTCTACACACTTTTTGCTCCTAAAAAAGCCACTTATATTAGTGGTGAACCGTCCAGTTTAGTAGATTTTGTATCTTTTGAATTTTTATTTCATTTTGTTTATTCAAAACCCAGAAGCCCTTATAATAGAGACTCAGACTGTGAAAGTCTTTGATATCATTCATTTCTCCTACCCTTGATTGAGGAAAAAACGAGCTAAAGCTGGTGATGTGAAAAAAATTAGATTGTGCTAAGTCACTTGCTGGCATAAGGCTGACAAGGTGCTATTTCCTCCTGGCGATTTTAGGGTTTAAATGAAGTAGTGCACAGGGTGAAGCAATTTGCAATTTTTCAGTGTTTATTTTATATGTAGATTTCATCTGTTTTACGTAGAAAACCAAGTTGTGAGTTATTGAGGTTGGTTTTGACAGAACTTTGTAAGACCCGTACTGTCTTCCTAAAATCTTTTTCGGATCCTTCCCTTAGATTTTCTTAATTTTTGTATTATATTTTCTTAGAGCTTCTCTGTAACTGTTTTAGTCTTCAATGGAGTTAGTTCTGTAAAGATCTTCTGCCTTGCGGACTGTTTGAACTCTCTGCCCATCAAGGAAGCTATGAATAGTAAAGCAACAATCACTAGCAAACAGAATCCACGTAAACTTTGCTATCCATTACCTAAAGGCATTTTTAAAAAGAGTTGCCAGTATTTACAAAAGTAATACCTCTATACTATATAAAAAGGTGATCTATGCAATTTGGACTTTCCTGTTAACACAAGGATGTGCATATTATGTTTGAAACTTATTTAATGGTTTATTGTTTCAAGAGCAGAGGCGCGAGCAATTATGTATATATACACAGCTATAAATCATATCTCATACAATTATAAATACACTTAAAGCTTTCCTGAAAGTATCTCAGGCTGTTGAGAAGCTGTTTCTAGTTGTTTTTTTTTAATTTAGCATGATCGCTGTTAAGTGATTAGCCGTGAAAGATTTATATCAGATTTATTGGTTTATCGAGTAATACATAACTAAACTAGGTTTAAAAATAAGTATGCTTGGTATTCAGAGTTTTTAAACAACTTTCTAATTTCGCTTCAATCAATGTAGTTTTTATCAACTTCCATGTGTTTATTACCTGTTATGGCACATCTCTTCTGGAAAGAATATATTTTAGAAGTGGAATTTGGTGATTTTCGATATTTTAAATTAACTTAGAGAAAGGTTTATATGTCGGTAAAAACATATGTGACAAGCGTTTACACTCTAGTAAAATTAATGGTGACATATTTATACCACAGACATGATGGGAGATATTTCCAGCGTTATCGGGTTTGCGATCGGCCAGCTAGTCGTGCGGGTAGAGGCAAGCTTGAATCTCGCAAATTAGTATGCAGTAGATACTGAAGTATGTGAAATATAATAAAATTATTTAAAACCCACAGTTCATTAGAGAACAAAATGGAAAACTTAACATATATATAATAATTATTATTTCGTCGTAACCTAGTGATACAACAAATATACATCGTATTAGCTGTATACCATTCTAAGTGTTGTCTGTAGAAAATACTACGTTGAGTTTATTTTGCTAACGTTGTTCTCAGTCATATTACTGCTTATACAGATACCAGCAGCCATGAAACGTTCGTAAAATACAAACATTTGTAATCTTATGCCCGCAATCTTCTCGGTTTGATCTCAATTCACCCCTATGTCTTAAATTCAGCAGTAGTTCTAATCAGTGTCTAGATTGAATTCGCAGGTTAGGAAACGACCAGCATACATATGCCTGATCTTATATTGTAACGGAATGCACACTTTATATATTAATTTTTGAATAGTGAAACTTAGAAATGCGAAATTCGAATTATTATGGCCGATTTAAAGGTCAAAGCCGATGTAGTATTGGAAATTATCAACTACGCTGTGTACCCATATGGAATAGCCACCATCTGTTATAAATTAATGGAAATTAACAGCAAGGCAAATTAAAGTGGGCCGTGTTGCCTGAAGTTTTATGCAACATTTTGAAATCGATGCACATTCATTCGATTTGGTACGGATTCGACATCACAACAAGAGACATAAACTCAGGAAAGGCCTACGACAAGAATTAAACATCTTCAGGTATTTGTAACGACAAATAAAACACCTGAGCGCCTTAAATGAATACAATACTGTATTATTTATGTAAATATCAAACAGCTGTTTTGTGCAACAAGAATTTGTCAATATTATACTTATCTGCCACTCAATTATTAATTTCAACTTGTATTTTAATAACTCTAATTTAAATCGTATAATTTGTGATTTTCTGGCATTCAGCTCAGAAGCACGTTTTCTGACGTCTGACATTTTTTGATGTTATGATATTTAGATGTCAGGTTGCATACTGTTTAATAATCATAACGCCTTCGTATATACCAAGATTGGATTTTGCGTTGTAGTATTCACTATTTTTGGGTTTTCGTTACATAGTTTATAAACTTATGTCCTTTGCACTTGTCGCCTTGTCGTAGTTTATGCTTTGTTGTTGTGTATGAGATTTAACCTGCGTATGTAATCCAGTGGCGTTAGTGACAGTTTATTTGCAATTTATTTTTGAACTATATTCTATTTATTATTGCTATCAACTATTTACACTATTAGTTCATACCTTATTCAGGTTTTATTTTTTATTTAATATTTACACTGATATTTTGTTGTGTTTGACTATTGTCTTGTCCTTGCCTTTGTGAGATCACTTGTTTGATAGAACGAAGGCCACGTCGCGTCACTTTAACGTTAGGTACACTCGGTACGACTTAGTCTTCGAACGATTTTAGTGAGTTCCCTTATTAAAATCGTTCGAAGACTAAGTCGTTTTCGAGTGTTACGTTGTAGTATTTTCTCCTGCTTCTCCACAAATCAAAACATTGGCAATCCTTGCGATGTACAGGGGAACCGAAACAAGAAAGAAAGAAATTCTGTATATCGAGTGATTTGTTGTACAGAGATTCATTATATTCACGTTTGGATGGCAAAAATTTGTTATATTGACGTTTAGTCTCTAATTTGTTGACTTCTGTATAATAAATTCTAATCAACCTCGTTAAAGCGATTTGCAACATGTACATACATATATATGTGTGGTCTGAGCGATTGTAATACGTACCTACTTGGTTCTTTGAGAAAAAATCAATAATAGTGATCGGCTTACTTGAACTTCTGTTCGCCAAATCCAAAACACAATCCGATTTAGTGATGCTTCACGGGCATGATTTCAGGCCACGTCAGATTTTTGATTTATGTGATATTGTTTGTCGTCTTCCGCCATCCAGAACTAAGATATAGACGATATGTCAGTAACAGTAAGGTAAGTTCATTCCATGCTTTTTTGGGATCATCCGCATTGTGTCAAAAGCAATAGTACGAGTTCAATACCTCTGAAACAGTTACACATTTCTTTTGTCATTGACATTGAAATTTTGGATGATGCTTTGATCAATGGGTTGCAGTTTTGAAGTCGCGTTTGAAGGCAAGTACTTCACCTCTATATTGCTAAGGTTAGGAATACTTCCGCGGGCCGAGGAGTTCTAGCTCAAGATACGAAATTTCCTCCTTTTTCCGTTCCAATTCTTTTTCAATGCTCTTCAACGATTTCCTAAAAGCACTAGAGATCATCCATGTTTCGTTGTTTGCTTTCATTGTAGTCTATAGGAAAATTAGTTAGATTTTTTAGAGCATTGTGGCTTCAACGATTTACCGATTACTAGAAAGTTGAATTTGTGTGTCTTTGTACAGCTTGCAAATATTTACAAAATAGTCCAGTGTCTCACCATTATAGATGACTTCTGGTTCATACCACTTAATACACAGTTATATACATTTGTCTATCCATTCAACGCAAACGTCAACGTTTGCACTTTCACCACTTGTGTTTTTTAAATAATAATTAATATTAGCAATTTTAAAGTTTTGCAACCATCTTGTGCTGGCTTTGAAGTTTTTCATATCACAATTATACAGCCAACTATTTAGTCTTTTTTTGAAATCCAAAACGCATTGTTCGAAATTCTTAACTTTTTAGCAGACAGCACACTTCCTCCTTAAAATTTCTGTTTACTTTTTAAATTTGAAGTCAATTTCGTTAAGTTGAAGTTTTTTTACATGGTCTATTTAGGTAGAGGTATATTAAATCGCGGAATTCGCTATATTGATGTTCATTATATCCAGGTTTCATTGTATATCGATACAATTTTCTCTGTAATACACATATAGCTTACGTAATAATCCGCACTACATCGGACAAATAAATTGAGTATTAGGCGGATGAGACTTCATCAATTAACAATCGAAGTGCTTGGCGTTACGTATGTAACCATGCACCGGTCCCAATTGTCATCTACGTTCACCATATTGTACGTTCTGTGCAAAGAAGCACATGTTTACATTGCCGACTACATTGGTCGGCAAATTCTTTTTGTTTAAGCCCTGACATCATTTTTGCTGATTCATATGTAAAATGACCTCTTGAATCCGAATATGACCTCCGGTTTTTTCCCATCACCCACCGTTTTCGGGATAGGCCCCATCCACCCATTTAGGGGCTAGAGGAATGAACAGGTCGATTTTTCCGTGTTTTTCGCAATTTTTTCTATATAATCCAGCTTCCAGTCTTACTCATTCTCTCCCAAATACCCCCAAATAATAAAAATATACAGCAACAAGATATAGCAACAATAATAAATATATATAGATACAATACCTCGCGCGCATCAATAAAAAGTAAAGGTTAATAAATAAGATAACTACCTTCATTTGGTGCTTGCTTTCCTTTTGTACCCTGCAGTAGAAGTTTCTCGCATTCTACTTCCTTGAAAATCTTTTCTCAAACTTTACGAAGTCTTGATGGAACAGTTTCCCATCTTCATCCGAAACCGCTCCTAGATTTTCAGGGAAGAAGTCCAGGTGTGAGTGAAGGAAATGCAGTTTAGGGAACATGTTACACCCCATGTCCTTGTACGCTGACAGTGATTCTGCGACATGATCGACATAATCATCACTTTTGTTGTTACCCAAAAACTTCTTACACACGTTGGAATTCAAGGCAAGCTCGTTTTTATTTGCGATTCAGATGATCAGTACCTAAACCTCGAATATTGGAAATGTTGTCTAATTTGGGAGCCCACGAAAACTCCTTCCTTGATTTTAGCCTCAGTAAGACGACGAAATTTTATTATCAAAAATTGCAATGCATCACCTGTCTTAAAACTTTCTCCCAGAGGCCAGTTCCGTACGATGTAATGTTTGTCTCGGACTCGGCTGCCCCATTCACATAGGAAGCAGAAGTATTTTGTGAAGCCTGACAGCAGGCCCGTTAGTAGAGCAACAATTTTTAAGTCAGCGCAAAGTTTCCAATTATAATGGTGATAACTGATTTTATTAAGGATTCGGCTGACACTTCCGAACTGTAGCTATATATTTTTATTATTGCTATATATTGCCGGCGTATATTTTTATTATTCGGGGGTGTTTGGTGGAGGGTGAGTGGGGCTAGAAGCTGGAATATGTAGAAAAAAACTGATCAAAATTGCGAAAATTTTCTCCAAATATTGAAAAGTGATAAAAATAGGTGAAGAGGGCCTCCCCCGAAAACAGCGGGTGATGGGGGAAAATGGAGGTCATATTCGGATTCAGGAGGTCATTTTACATAAGAATCGGTGAAAATGGTGTCGGGGCCGATTTTTATGCCAACCAGTGCTATTTATTAAATGGCTATTTGTAGTATCAGTGCAGAAGTCCATTAATATAGGATTCATATTGTAAATTGCGGCCATAGTTAATTCCGCTTCCTCACTAATACACTTCCTTTGTTGTCTTAACTTTATATTGTTATTTATTTACACTTTTATTTTTATTTATTTCTTTCTTTGTATTTTTTCTCGAAAGCATATTCCTCTAAAATAAGATTCAGTTTTCTGGTATTCTAATAGGAGTATCATTTTGATGTATTCCCGGCACTTAGTCGATGATATCTAAGTACTTACAAACAAATAACATGTTACTTTAGAAAAAGTTTCTAAAAAAAGGATAAACTATTTAGAAAAACTGATGTTAGGACAAACTGAATCTCATTTTAAACAAAGTCGTTTTCGAAAAAAAACATAAATAAAAAATAGAACGAAATGAGTCACAAAATTAGGTTAATTACAATACCAATACCAATACTCGGTGATTTGATACACAAGATAGCTAGATAACTAATAGATAGTTGTTTCTGTTTTTAGTAGAAACTTTGTATTGTAACATATTACTTTTTTGTAATCATCCAATAGTGCAGTGCTAAAATTCTCCAATCTTCTCTTCAGCTAGTCAAGTAGTTTTAGGAGTTCTAGTTTCTAATATTTTGAGTGCAAGCTTATTTGTAACTGTCAGCATATCCTTAAAGTTCTCATAACAAATAAAGTAGCACGAGAAAATCAGGACTTAACGGCTGTAAAGGTAATGACATCGCCATAGCCAGAGTAAGATAGTGGCAAAGTAAACAATACAGCTTGCGGTGAATAAATGTTTCAAAACTAACTAAACTTTTCTAGACGTTCATTCATTTATTTAAAAGTTCAAAGGTACTGACAAGATATATTTCAGATAGCAGTGAAAACAAAAAAGAAATCAAATTTAATTTATAAGAATCCTATTGTGCAATATGGTGTTTAACAATATGTCATTTGGCGCATATTTTCGTTTGAAAATTTTGAATAATGCAGTTGGTAAGACAGTCAGGTTGCCAGTAGTGAATTTCATTTCAAAAGGTCCCCCTAAGAATAAAATTTAATGAGACAGCATATTGTATGAAATACTTTTTCACGGATAGAACCAATGTAAAAATTACTCAACTCCACTCTTTGTTAACACAATAACCGGCAATTGTCAGTCTTAAAATAATATAAAAGTAAAGAAGTGCTGTGTGTATTTTGTGAAAAAGCTTTCCCGTTGTGCGGTACAGAAATTCTCAAGTTCAGTGTGTGTAATACACCGCTTGTAATACATATTGTAAAGATATCGTTTCGTTAGACTTGGAAAACAAATAACTTCGCATGGATATCACCAGGTCCAATTACCCTACAAAGGAACCAAATTCAAAGCCCATTTTAATTATGGGAATGTCGAGATGTTAGATGGTCATTATTTTTATATAAATAGATGTTTTACCGCAACGAACGCGTCTAAAAAAACAACTGAAAAACGTACGTAATCCTGTAGGCGTTTAACCGAATTCATTCATCTTTTTTTGACATTTTAAGAAGCATAACATTTTTGTTAATTCACCACACTTTGAAGCGATCCACTCTGTAATAAAACTGGTTACTGTATATCTTGTGACGTAATATATATTCTTTACTTTACGTGGAACAATATTAGCAAGTAATTTATCAAGTTTCCTTTCTAGTGAAGCAATGGTAACAGCTTAACGGTTCCAGATATAATTCAACTTGCAAAACACAATATTGAAATAAAGACGCTTGAAGATTCGAAAATGTAATTGGATTTTAAAGTAACAAACGAATTCTGTAGATGTAAATATGTTTACGATGACCGAAAACAACAAATTCTTCTTAAAACTTCTTTCAAAAGAAGCTTGACAAAGGTTTCAGGGGAATAACAAGATAAGCGGTAAGCCCGTTTGTTCAATGAAATGTAAATTGGGTTAATACCAGAATATATAAGAAGAAAGGTATTTAAGTAATTTTGAATCACAAAAACCTTTCTAAATGATGGCATTTTCAAATATAAGGTTGTTATTTGTTAAAGTTAGTATATAAATGAGTGATAAAATACAAAAATACGGAACGGTGAATACTATGTGTGTTTATCGGTTTGAATAGGACTACAGAGAGTGTTCATAAAATTCAACTATGCTTATTTAACTACTTTCAGAAACTAGTTTCCAAAGTTCAAAATTTTATACAAAATGCTGCTGGTGTCCTTTACTTTAGTATTGGTGTTAACACATATGTAGGTTTTGTTTGTATAGCCATTGTATCTTGCAAATATTTATAATGTATATTTACACAAAAGCAAATACGTTTCAAATACCTAACAGGAAACATGCAGGGTATAAGTTATTCTCAAAGTTTTGTTGTAAACGAAAACTGTTAAAAATTGTTCAGTCGTGTGTAACCATTTCCTGGCCACTCTGTGACTACATTTAAACTTTTTAAATTAGCATTACAAACAAAAGTACAAACAAAGTCCTTTTTCTTGCAAGACATTGTTCGACAACACAGGCAAACACAGTTTTTTAATAATAAAAGTAGAGTAAAGTGGGGTTGACTGAACAGGCAGATTAACTAAACACTTGCTCGTAAGAAAGTCATTCTCTATTCTTTCTGGAATTTAGTTTCTGGCTTTGACTCTAAGGACGGTTGATAGATATCACTTTAAGTTAATGAAACATTCCAAAACATTGCCGATAAAGCAGTTATGATTGAAAAATTATTCTAATGGCCGCTGGGTAAATTTTTGCGCTGCTAAATATTTTGTTTTATTGGCCGAAATCCACGTAGATTTAAATTTGTATTGTGTAGTGTTTGATATAAGTACTTTTGTATTGGTAACTAATATTAGTTTTATTATCAAACACGCATTCCTTTGAAATTGTTTGGTTATATTTTTTTATACAAGGCAGGTTAACTGGACATAAATCATAGGGGTTAAATGAACGGATGTTCAGTTAACCTACTAAATTTAAAATCATGATCAACAGATCATATTTATCAGCACTCGTAAAATAAGCTTTTGTGAAGTTCTAGAAAAGGGTCACTCACTGTGAAAAGTGTTGCTATAGCACTAAATATCTCTAGAATCACTTTAAAAACGTACGTCGATAAAGCTCGAGGAAAGGATATAAATACTATAGATTTACGTCCAAATAATCAACATGTAATGGTATTTTCCCAAGGGAAGAACTTATTAAAAAAAATGTATTCAACATGCTTGCAACATTAATTATGGTCCAACATGTAAGCAAGCTCTAGACACTGAGTACGCAGTAGCCTACGGAAAAAATGTTAAAACTAGTTGGTCCAGAGACGCTATGCCCTCAAGAGTATGGATGGTGGATTTTATGCAGCAACACATGCTGTCTTTGAGAACCCCCGACAAAAAAACAGCGACAGTTAAGAAACGTATTTTGCAATACATACTAAGCTATAATGAAAGTTCAGATTCGCCAGAGGATTTTGGTGAATATAATGAAGTAGCTAGTGAGATATCCCCAGGGGATTTTATTATAGTTAATGTGTATGGAAAAACCAATTTAAACTTTCGACTTTGTGTTGCCAAAATTCGAAACAAAATGAGTGGCGGTTACGCCATAATTATTTTGGAACGTTTCAACGCTGCCAATAAATTTTGAGATGAAAATAAAACGGGTTTGGTGTCTAAAGATGACGTTCTTTATAAACTCCACCTCCAATAAAGAGCAGCAGCGCTCGTTTTGCAACCATGACATTATTTCCCGTAGATTTTCACAATTTTCTAAATTTCGCTTTATATTTTCCATTTTTTACACAGTAGATACCTGTCTAGGTTAATGGGTATTAATAAGTTTTTGTTCCTTTGTTTTACCTTTAGGAAAATGTTCATATTCTTATATAAATTTGGTTTTAATTGATCTAAACGCATTGTATTACATATTTTTGATTTTGCCTATTACTATTTTTAGGTATGTTCAATTAACCTTCCTATATGTTCCAGTTAACCTGCCTGTGAGGTTAAGTGAACATTTTTACAGGCATTCAGAAAACTTAAAATGTGGAGTCCATTTTTTAGAACTCTAAGTGAAATATTTTTTTTCTATTGCCACATAACCACATCACATAGTCAAAAAAATTTCAATCAAAGCTTACATGAAACCAGAGATATATAAATTATTCCAAAAAGTGGTCCAGTTAACCTCACTTTACCCTAATACCCGATAGATAATAACTGCTAATAAGTTAAAAAAAATGACAAACTTTTGCCACAACATAGAAGATCTTAAATAGAATAAACGTCCGGACTAAAAAGGTTTTCAAAACCATGAGTGACATTAGCAATATTCCTAAGTTTTCTGAAACTTACACTTACTTAACTATCCTCTAATTTGCAACGAAACTATGTCATTATATTTATATTAGAATTTATTATTTAATCTTAGATTATGAAATCCAAGGTTGTCAAGTCACGGTCGGTATAACTAATAGTCGGCGATGTATTGTATTTTCAAAAATTTCTTTGAAGTAGACCTAATTCTATCTACTCTACCAGATCTAGTTAGTAACTTTTAGAAAAACGATTACTTAATTCAGATTCGTATAACAAAACCTCTAAAGAGTAGGTACTTCCGATATTAGAGGAAGTCCAATACTTACAGAACTGAAATAAAACAACAAAAAAGAATTTATGATTTAGTAGTGATAAAATCCTACTACGTATCCACTAACTACTAAAACGGAAACTCAAATACACCTCTGTAATGAAGAACAATTAATCTAACTCTTTTTTACGAAAGAAGAATAGAAAATAATTAATTATATTCACAGGGGATTCAATTAAAAAATTTGAATGGTGACAAGTTCTCCGAAGACCATCGCTTTTAAAACTAAAATGACGAGATAAAACAAAACGTGGTAACCGCAAAAACCGAATCTACGGGCATTGAATTACGAGTGGAAATACGAGTTCGTAACACAAGAATATGATACTCGCAGAATACGTGACATAACCAACAATAATATACCTAATAGAAAACTCGACTGCATCCGTCTAAGGGACAAAACAATCTTCGAACTCAAACATAGAAGAGATCGCGTCACACCGAATACTCACATTGAAGTAGGTACATACATGAAGTTACGAGGTTTGTAGAAAAACAGGAAGAGCACCATAGTGAAATTGCATAATAAAATATATTGTTAATAAAAAATAAGTCTTGTGGAATAAATATCTCGGAAATAGAAACACTGAGAACTACAAAAACATACAAACAGGAAAGTCAGGAAATGTGTTCAAGAGCTAGTTAGTCTGGCAATGGACTACAGTTGAGTTGTATTCGTCCATAAATTGGATCATAATGTTTTGAAAAAAAGGTATAAAAGCAATAAAAAAAATAATTAAAAGGATTACTTCACAGATTTTGAAGATAAAACCAACGCTGTTAAATGGTTTAAAAATGGCAGGACTCCATTTGATGATAAAATTATCTTAAATATTGAAATATATATTTGCATTATCGATAAAGTTATAATGGACAGGACATCGTCTTAAGAAACGGAAATATACAGCAGGCTAGATAAAGAAATGAAGTAATGGAGTAATGCAGCCATGGATAATTGATTGATAGTAAAGAGAGAAGTTTCACAGAAAAGAAAAACCAGTGTGAACAACAAGTTAGGTTCTGAGACATGCATAATTATTGGGTAATTAATAAACACAGAAGTACATGAAGAATTGAATGTAATAACAAAAACAGTAGAGTTTTAGAGTGATGAAATACAGGTAGTGCAAGTGTGAGAAGTTAAAATATGTCAACAGAAATGAAAGGGTAGACCTTTGTTGAGTTGCTACAGAAGAAAGGTTGTACAGGTGATGTGTTTTAGTACTGACTCACCCTTCGAGGGCAGTCGGCTATCTATCGTTGTATATAAGGGTTATATTTATAAAGTTTTATGGCACTTTGAGTCAGTACTGAAGCACATCACGTACATCTACAAATGTTAAACAAAAAGCGCAAAATAAGAAATAATAACACTCCACACACTACATTCTGATTTTAATAATTGGAATGATTATTTATTATTAGATAATTATATTAGATTATTAGATTATAGATTAGATTATAGATTAGATTATATTAGATTATATTAGATTATTTATTATTAGATAATTACATCTGCGACCGCTCTTTCATGTACGCACAACATGTATCTAATAAATACATATAATTCAATGAGCGTGGAGACATAATTCACGTTATCAACATCACAAAACAAAATTTTAACTTTGACTAAAATTAAAAATTAAAAATGTTAAATACAAAATTTTTAAATGAGTTTATGTAATGGTAAAAATATTGTATGTACATCAGTCGCTGAGTTTTTAAGATTATTGCCAGTTGTTAGAAAACCCAAGCTATTCATAAAATTGAGGTTATATATACAATTAAGGTTTTTTTATTTAACACTATGGGTTTCTTCTGCGATAACAATAAAATTTTATGCGTATGTTTATACTGGCAAATAAACGCTATTTATTGTACAAGCTACTTTAATTGACAGAATATTTTTAGTTTCAAAAGTTATTGTTTATAGAAATACTATATCGTAAGTAGAACATTTTTCAAGGTAGTGTACAAGCGATATATTTTTAAAATAGAACTACATATATGTACAGTGGAGCAAATAAATATAAAGGCAGTGGATATTTTAGGGATAGTTATTGTTCTATTGAAAAAAAAATTACTAAAGTGTCTAAAAGTAATTAATAACATAAAGATGACAAATTCTACAGGTTTTCTTTTAATATAAATAATAATATAAAAAAAGTTAGGAATTTTGGTATGTATAATAACGGGGAAATACAATTATAAAGGCGTTACCTCAAATAACCTTTGTGGCATCGAATTTATTAATTTTTAGAGATAGTCCATATTTAAATTACCACAAACTTCTTCTATTCTTTTTTTTAGTTCTTTAGTTGTAAAAAATTGACGAACGTTTCGATAAACTTGACGGGCCATTGCTTCCCATACATTTTCTATTGGGCTTAGATCTGAGCTAGGTGCTGGCCATTCTAAAACTGTCACGTTGTTCACCCTAAAACATTCTTTCAGTAAAACGGACGTGTGGATAGGTCGTTATTTTGTTGAAATTTACAATTAGAGCCTGCTAGCATTTCTGCAGAAGAATGTAATGCTTTTTCTAAAACTTGCTGATAGTTACCACTATTCACTTTATTAGAAATAAACACGAGTGGTAACACACCATTTAAACAGAACGTCCTCCATATCATCACATTTCCACCGGCAGGGTTGCGATGCAACTTTACAATCTTTGGTGCCCTCACGTCTTGCCAGTAATGCCAAATTAAATTTCTTTTCGTAGCTAAAAACAACCAATTGCCATTCTTCATCCCAAGACATGTGCTTAGAAGCAAACTCCAGTCTCTTCTTCTTTAGGTCTGCAGTTAACAGTCGGTTTTTCATAGTTTTCTGCCATTTGACTATCGAATCACTTTATAAAATTTGTCTAACTCTTCTAGTAGTTACTGGTAATTCTAGCTGCTTTTTTATTTGTGATGCGGTTAAACATTATTGTGTTGTTGTGTTCCCGAATAATTTTTCGTTTATCACGCTCTGTCAGCTTAGGTTTCGATGCTTGTCTCGTAATTGCATTGTATCTATCACCAAATTTAATCAAATCATCTATAACTGTAGGGGATTTGTTAAGTTATCGAGCAATTTTGCGATTTGAAAAACCATTTTTCTTAAGAATGTAAATTGTGCTATTCTCCGCTTCAGTTAAGGTTTTTCCGCGTGGCATTTCTACGAGCGACAATGTTCGCGATTAAATAATTTGAAATTATAGTAAAATTACTTATTAAATTTATCTTCATACCAAGTTAGTACAAAAATTTTTCGAAATAAAGCGATAATTACCTCTACTTATAACTGCCTCTATATTTATTTCACCTGCACCCTCACTATATGCATAGAGAAATGAAACTAAATAATCGCGATCTTGAATTGAATCGATTAATATAGGAATTGAATATGTTCATGTTTTATCAAAAATAAATGTACAGATATGTATCAGCCAGGTAATGCAAAAGCCCAAGCAGGATCCCATGATACAGTAAACGTTTCATTAACAGAATAATGGTATATACTATATCGTAAGGTATATTATGAATATGACGTTTATTATTTGTTTTTCAAACTTATAATATATAGGTACCTTGTTCGTTTACTACATTAGTATAATATACCTCCTAATATTTTTTTAGTGTTTCTGTTTAACGTAATATAAACGTTCAAACCATTAACTAGGTATTAAACATTCATATTAAATGTTTGTTGTACGATTTGTATAAATTTAGTGGATTATTTAACATGTACTAAACGCTTTAAAAGATACAATATATACTAAATATATTTGTAAATTTTTCATTTAAGTGACATTTTGGCTCTAAGTTATAAACGAATTATTTAAATAAGAATAATTAATAAATAAATTCTTTTTATAACATTTGATTCAGGAACCTTACAAAAGCTAAACGAGGGTAGGCATTGTGTAGTGAGATGAGATAATTCAATTAAAAGGTGGTCTCTGTTACGTGTTTGGACAGTCCATCCAAGATAATCATAAAGAAATAGCAATAAAAATATAAGCGTAGTACTAATAAATGTACAAGAAATATAATAAGTACTGCTATTGTTACCGCAAAGGCTCATATAACCTGGAAGGAAGTATGTGGGGTCGTTGGCAGGGAGCTATATTTTTTCTCGTAAAATGTTCATCAGAATTCTAACTTATCACTTCTAGAGTACTTGTGAAGAACTTAGTGTAAAACGAATAAAGAAATACTAACATCATTTAATGCTAATGCAAAACATATTTAGACAAGACGAACCGTGCAGAACAAACTCCACAGTTGTAGAATTCTGCTTCAATAACATATCAAATTTGTTTTTGCTTTATGTTCGTATAAAGAATATTTATCTATTGGTATCAGTTGAGGATTTATGTATATTTTAGGTTTATGCAATTTGACTTGTATTACTTTTATTGATGAAGGTTTTGCACAGGTTTTATGGGTTAGCTTAATTTCAGGTGTACTTGAATGTTTATTGAAATGTTATGTTTATTTAAGGCTGGTTTTGATTTTTTTGCGGTTGTTCCTGCTGATTCCAGAGCACATTGTAATTAGTTCTGCAACATACGACATTTCATTTGATGAGAATGATTATTATGGCTGTTATACTAATCAGACGAGTTGTGCCAGCGAACCACCGCTCACAGGTCCAGAACCGACGCGTGGGAGTTCTTACGGCAGCATCGAAGCTTTTGTCAAATCTGAACTTGCCGCTTGGCCTTGCTCCTACTGGAATGTACTTGCCGGCGTCAGACACTAGACACTAGTCACAGCGATCTTAACCGGTCAGTGTGCATTGAATAAACACATGCATCGCATGGGCCTAGTAAACTCTCCCTATGTAGGAACTGCGGAGGAAAGTTCAGTCCATCTCCTTTCTGACTACCCAGCAACGGACAGGGAGATGCAGATATACTGTGGGGTCGATCGATTAGATGATTCCCGAGTAAGGCCAGATTGAGGACTTTCCTCTTCGAGTGCAGCCCGGTTGAGAGGACTAAAGCGCCATGGGGGCACAATTTCTCTTGGTCGAGTTTGTCTTTCGGGGTTGTCCCACCCGTGTAGTAAAAAAAAACACTTGACGTATGTATCTTGTGATATACTCTCATTACTTTGTGCTGTAGTCATTCGTTTTTTTTATTTTTAATAGTTCTTAATTTTTAGTTTTCAATGTGTCTTTGCATACATTGAACTATTAATCCAAATTCTTAATTTTAAACTTCAAACTTAACTCATTTTTTTTTTTCTGTCAGTTGTAAAACTTTAAAACTAGCCGTTTAGTTCTATTCTGAATATTTTGACTGACTAGCGATTTGAGATTGATTTTTTCATTCCATTAATTTTAACGTGGTGTTGAAAACGTCAAATAATAAATAAATCTGTAATATTTGATCTAGTATTTTAATCTTTTTTGTTTTGATATTGTAGTTTATTGGCAAGTC
The DNA here is from genome assembly GCA_023690525.1 of Holotrichia oblita. NCBI lineage: Eukaryota > Metazoa > Arthropoda > Insecta > Coleoptera > Scarabaeidae > Holotrichia > Holotrichia oblita. The sequence goes on along the minus strand of CM043017.1, from coordinate 139,400,240 downwards.
ATTGGTTTCTTTCTAAATATGTAATAATTAATATTGTCATTATTGATTACGCAAATGCCTAATTATTTTGTTATTTTAAAGTAATTTCAAAGTTAATTCGAATTTATCTGAATTTAACCTGTCCAAGTGTTAATATTCCATCCGAAGGCCGTCCGCGTTACCGGAATGAGTTTGAGCGAGGAATGGTTGTGGGTATGCACATGGCAAGTCTGTTCGTCCGTGAAATTGTGTGCTGTCTCGAGCGATCGTTACAGGCAATGTAACGGACATGGCGAGAATGAAATTGGTAAAGACTTATGCGCCGTTAGCCTTAGTCCTCATCAAGGCAACTGGGAACTGTTTGGCCAGCAGGAAGCAATGGTGTACTAGCTTTTGTTATAAAGATTTAATAACCAAATGTCTCGGTTTAGACAGATTTTTAATTCTACTTCTTTTATTTCTGTTTAAAGGTCTTAATCGTAATAATAATTCTAAAGTAGTGATTCTTAAAAAAATAATTTATTTTTGATGTATCTTTTTGGAATTAATTGCTTTTTCAGAAATAAATCTTCGAAACAAGCTACTTAACACTACGCGAAAGAACGACCTTTACTTCAGCTGCTGGTAATTGCTACTCACTGAACGAAGAATTGAAATCATTTAGGGTCAGAGATTGTGTTACTTTATTTTTAATCTTATTGTGTTTATTCAGTTTCGTTTGAATATTTTGTTCGATTCATTTTTTAAGCAATACTTTAAATGTTATTGTACTGTATGTTTGCATACAGTTGCATTTAGCGCCATCTACGTATTAATTTAGCTACTACAATCATCTCAAGCTAGAAATGCATGGTTTAGAACTATAAATAAATTTTATTCACTAATAATCCTCTTCATGAAATTAAACTATATAAAACGAGGACATGATGATGAATACAAACAGACGATTCATTTTGCTATCTTGCCTGTAAAATCTTGTAAATTAGTTTAGGTATGCTGAATGATTTTAGCACTTGATTACGTTTGTATGTCTTAAACTGAGATATAATGTTAAATATGTTAAAGGGAATCAGTACCTTTCCACCTACAACTTGCTAAAATGATCATCCCATCTTCAAAATTACTCGATTGAATAACCATTCTAACGTATGTATTTTACTCTTAGGGCAAACGAAACTGACAGCCAATTTATTATATATATCCATCTAAACTTTGCTACTCTAGAAATACTTTTAATTAATTTTGCCAACGCCCATCATCTTTAGCTTTTCAATAAAATTGCTATAAAATGAAGTTTGTAATATATGTATGTGTTACATACAATCTTGAATTTTCATTTTGCTCTCACTGTATCTTTAGCGGCAAAATGTGTTGTATCTGCGTTTCATTAACGTACTCTATGGTAAATAAATTTACATTAGTTGCTGTCAGTACCTATAAGTAAATGCTTGTATACACGTTAACGCTATACTGGACGCATAATTTTATATCAGGGATCTCATATTTTTAATCAAACTATCAACAAACCGAAATATTGATGGGCATTTTATAAATAGCGGTTTTGACTGCTTTTCGTTGCCGTAAGATTAACAACTATGCAACTTTTATTTTAAGATTTCAGAAAGAGAGTGTGTTATATCAAGTGGGAATGCAAATACATTAATGTGATTGTATTTGTTCTTGAATAATTAATCTAATCTATTCCGAAGATCAATATGCATGCATTGTTTTTACACAATACATATGCTTATAATGAAAAGAATGCATTACAAAATTAATCAATTAATGTAAAATTTTTGTGTAGTCATATTTTTCATATTCCCTCAACGATAATGTTCCCGGAGCTGTCAAAATATATTGTGTATTGGGCGTGTGAATGTGAATACAAAAAATAGTATATTCAGAGAAAGAAACCAATTTCTTTGAAAACATAGTTTTAATTCGAACAACTACTATTATCTTCGTACTATTACTACTATTTTTTCTAGCATTTCATGTGGGTGAATACGGTAACAAATTACATCATGCACAGAATGAAAGCAGGTGGAAAGCATTATAAGAAAATTGACCTATAAAAATGGAATATCTGAGCAACTTCCAGGAAATATGGTACACCGTTCTCCGTCTTATATAGGCATAAAAAATCAGCACATTAAAATCAAGGTAGACAAACGATCTTGAGTCGTGAAGAAGAAGAATATATTCGAACACTAAACACTTTAACCCACCGAACACCAAACAAGTTTTAACTAAAACACCGACGCGTTTCAACAGCAATGCTGTCATTATCAAGGCGATAATAAAACTAAATTAAAATAAAATCTACAAAAACAGGTAAACTAAATGTTATGCACGGTCAATGATCTCAGAATAGTTTACAGTTCTGGGACTAGTTTACGAAGTCTCATCGGTAACCCTAAAGATTAAATACAACCTCTAGAAAAGTCAGGTATTTACGAAATCAATTGTAAAGATTGTAATCAAAAATATATTGGGCAAACCAGGAGAGCAGTCTCAACTAGATTCAAAGAGCATATGGCTCATCTTAGATTTAATAGAATTGAGAAATCGAGCGTTGCCCAACACATTTTTGAAACAGATCACAACATCGATCATACGAATGTTAAATTAATTAGACAAATAAACAATTGTAAGTTTCTAAATGTTTTCGAAAGTTTAGAAATATATAAAAATAAGTCATGTGTAATGAACTGTGACAATGGACCTATACCGCATTCGTCATTGTTTTCGTTAATCGGAAATTAATGATGCGTATCGAATTGACCGTGGATAACATTTAGTTTACCTGTTTTTGTAGATTTTATTTTAATTTAGTTTTATTATCGCCTTGATAATGACAGCATTGCTGTTGAAACGCGTCGGTGTTTTAGTTAAAACTTGTTTGGTGTTCAGTGGGTTAAAGTGTTTAGTGTTCTACTTCTGCACCGAGAGATCCAGTGAAGAACTTCAAGAATATATTGCAAAGAATTTTGTGATTTGTGAGTGGGAATATGTCCATGATACCACACTCTTACGAATGACTGTCAAGGAGTTACTGGACATGAGCAAGCAAAGAGTTAAAAAACTTAAGAACAAGTAATAACTTTGCGAAAGACTTTTTAAAGCGAGGATTAATTTTTGGACAGTGTGACCTACAAATTTTTAAAAAATTATCAATATCACGATTTATGAGATGCGGTAATGAACGTTGTTGAAGTTACAGTATAATTGACTATCGTCAGCAAAGAAGTGGGGTGTAAAGTAATAAATGTTTTTAGAAATTATTGGGTCCTGTGAGGTACCATTGGATAGTACAATATTCGCAGAGCATTTCTCCCTTATAAGTACTTTTTGTATTGTACCAGTAAGGTGTGACTTAAAAAATTTGCAAATACCCGAATCGAATTCAAAATATTTTAAATTGGTAATTAATAATTCATGGTTTAACGTATCACATGCCTTGGAATAATCTAGTAAGATTAACTTTGTCTTCATCCATAACCACAAATGATGTCGTTGGTCACCTTAAGAAGAGTAGTGCCATGATGTTTCCGAAAACCAGATTGTATGAATTTGTTCGGATTCCATTGCTTTTACAGGAGGAATGCTTATGGGGAGCAAGTCGTTAAATTCTTTAGGATTATTTGTTTTACATAACGGAAAAATTACGTCGTTTTTCCAAATATCAAATGGTCAAACGGTTAATTAAGTACCTAACATATTTAATAATTTCAGGTAAACAGAGTCTAAGCATCTTGATGGTCATGTCATCTACACTAGTTGGATTAGTTTTAATATTAAAAACATATCCTAAAACGTCAGAGCAAGAGGATGCAAAGTGTTTGTTAATCTGATCTATGTATATCATTCAAGTAATCTGGGACATCGCGATTTTGTTTGCGTTTAATTGTCAAATCATGCATGACTTGCCACAACTTTTGCGTGTTATTTTAGTGATAAATACATTGTAGATAGGCCTGTATTGTACTACGTGTGGCGGCTGTAGTGTAATTTTTCATGGATTTATAATTATTCCAGTCTCCTCCGCTTCTTGACGAAATTTGGTTAACAGTCTAATACTACCTGTTAACCATGGGATTTGGGTTTTGGATATGCGAATTATACGTCGAGGCGCGTGAATATCAATTATATAATAGTACCATTTAGGAATTGGGATATTAAGTTCACAACATGTATATCACATACCAAGCTTCATGGCACAGACCCAAAATCAGAAATAACTTTCGTAATTAAAAAAGTTAAAGTCACGGTAGATATATATTTTGATAGTTTCAAGTGGGTTGATTTTATTAAAATCACAGATAATTCACATATGATTTGATACACGATATATGTATATATGTTAGTTTAGTGCTGTGAAGAAATATTATCTGCATGTTTGTGTTAGAGCATAAAAAAGAGTAAGAACAGGTGTTACTAGAGATATAATTACCTACCAGTTACATTAGTCATTTGTGATAATAGTTAAATGGCATTTCACCTATCCACATAATAAACTATAACAAAAACAATTTTAATTAAGTTTCAGGTCGTAAAAAAGGTATAGCAAAGTTGTGGATGTAAATATCCACAAATATTTATGATCCTTGAACGATAGGAAGTCCTTCCCATAGATACTTCACATACACTTCGCATTGCATCTCGCACGATATGTAGGTATAGTACCTTTAAATTCTTTTCTGTACTCCAGTACATGTCTTTTCCAGGCAATTCGTGATATCCACTTAACACCACAATGGCAACTGCGCATTTCATCTCTGAAGATTTTTAAAAACGGCATGATTTAAAAAAGAGCATATTTTCTTGACTGCGTAACGAATAAGTTAACAATTTCTTGGTCAACGAACTGCTCGAAAATTTTAACATCTGTTAGATTTTCAAATCTTTTGTAATCAGGTTCGGGAAAAGTTTTTCATTTGGAATTATATCGCCCTTTATCCATGTGATTTTATTTTGTTTTGGTCTGGTATAAAGACCTTCATTATCTTGAATAGACTGATCTGACTCATTTACGGATTTCTTTAGTCTTACTTCTGCTCCAGCTAATAACCACTAAGATTATCAACTAAACCACCCTCCTCTTCATCAGCTGAGGTCTCATCAGTCAATATGTTTGCGTCCGGAGGTTCTATAAATATTTCTTGAACATCTAAGTCATCTTCCTCGACTATTTGAAGTTTCTTCCAAGGTTAAATCTCTCCTAAAAAACCACATGTATTCTTTTAAGTGACCCCCATGAACCGCTAACGTTACCGCCGACATAAATCAAACCTGAAGTAATTATTTTAAAAATAAACTATCATTATTATTGACCATCTTATAAAGTACACTTTTACCTTTAATTTGTACATATTACAAATATGTATTATAAATGTTATAAATAAATAAAATAATCCATGATTTCTAGAAATAGCCGTTTTTAAAGAACACTCTACAGCCACAACAAGCCACTCTGAAAGTCAATGACCACACTGAAAAAACAAAATTAATAAACATCATTTATTGAGTTGGGTTCATTAATACAACAAAAAAAATTATAGTGTGGATAAATTTATTTATTATATTGAACAACCTTATGTATTAGTCATACTGCTTAATAAATCAGTTTATCATATTAATAAAATGACGTTTATTACTTTCTCAAACAAGAAATTATAAATTAGTGGGTTAATATAATGCAGCAGGTTATTAATTTAATAAAATATTTTATTAGTTTCTATTTCTTTCAGTTTACTTATAAGAAGTTAATTCTTTTAATAAATGTGTTTATTAAAATTATTAAACTATTGATTGTTTTCAATCATTTCACTGTAACACAGATCGCTATTGTATGTATCTTCGTTGCTGCAGGTGGTGCAGTGTGCATAAAATCACCAGTTCTTCCCTTTGGATACAGATGCTTTTTATGCAAATTATTTTGTCTGCTGCATTCGTAGGTGTAGAAACTATTTTCTTTGGTAGTAATAATAATCGAAAGTGTTTTTAGTGTTATTACAGGAAAAAATAAGGTATTTACGGTTCCCTTTCCATTTTAATGTACTATTCCTAGTTGAAAATTTGTCAAGTATGCGACGTATATGCGAATATCTTTTCCGAATTGTATTTTTGTAGATGTTAAAGTTGATTTAAATATGCTTTGTTTTATTAGGCATACATGGATATTTGGTTCCTACAAACAAAGTTATAAAAAAATATGTACACTCGGTTGATTTAAAATCGACTCACCCGACAAGCAACGTAGACCTAATGTCGCACACAGAAACTTTCAACATTTAACTGGATGTTTGTAGTAATAAAGCAATTTGCTTATGAGCAGGTAAAATAGCTACGTAATGTGAAATGAATGGGAAGATCGCTGCAGAAATATATTCTTTTTCAGATAGTTTTAATACCTGCGTTATTACGTAGTATAGCGTTTGCCAACACCAATTACCATTAATGACATAATGCGCAACGCAAATAAAATAATAATACAAATCAATTTTAGAACCATAAGAAAAATTATTTATCGAAGCAGATAGACAGGAATCTATGTTCATCTTACGTTTGTTTCGTTAAAAACACTGATTTTATTCGAGAATTTAGAACAAAACACACAGTAAACAAATAATAATTTATTTCAAATAATAGAGAAGGTAAACGGAAAGGCAGTCAAACTGAAAACAAATTAATACACAGAAAAAACTTTTGAATTATTGGTTGGTTCTGCAGGACATTTTCTTCAGCATCATGCGAACATTCATTCTCTAAAGTATATGTAATAGGGTGAATTGAAAAACGCGTTTTTTTCTGCAATACAATTCTAATAGCACGGAAAACTTGCGCATAGGCGTCATTATAAATAAAAAAATATTAAAAAAATTTTTTTTTTCAAAATTTGAAATCGGACAGAAGGCCTAAAGTTACCAAAAAAAAGTCAAAATCCCTGTAAATTTAAAAAAAAAATGCAAAAATTACAAAAAAAATACATTTTTTGTTGTAATAGTGAAAAAAGTGTTTTTAAGAGTGTTCTTATTAATGCATACAAAAAGTAATTAGACCCATTCTTGTTTTACTGAATTCGCGCAAAAGACGCGCAAAGTTGCGAGCAGGGTTGACGCCCTGAAAATATTATGTTGGCTATGATAATGGATGAGAGACCACACATTATAGAACTTGGCTACAGGAGGATCCTTAAATCTAGAAATGACCCATCGGCTGAAGGTTACGTAAGAGACTACAAAATACCTTCAATAAATTTTAGTGCAAACGACTATATCGAAGTAATGGATTGGTCAATCTGCAAGTTAACACCGCCGCCACTACTTTCCAAGATGCCAACTGAACACATTGCTTCTTTGTTGAAAGACAAAGTGCTATCAGTGTTTAAGTACCTCAAATTCCCATGCCTCACCCAGTCAGTTGAGAGGTATGTAAAACTGGTTAGAGAAGCAGCAGAAAAACTGTGCGGGCATGAAAATCGAGATGGTTATATTAGAGCTACTTTAAAATCAAGACAACTGATGCCCACATTTAATTAAAAGTCAGAACTCAAAGGGGCTTCTATGTAAATAATCTTTTGCCTACAACGAACATATGCATTGTACAAAGTAAATAGTTAATGTAAATATTGTAAATAAAATTCACCCTGGTTGGTTGGTTACGTAGGGTGGATGTGAAAATCACTTGTTAGAGTCTTACTACAAACCTAATGTGATAAATAAACATCAGATATGGAAACCGGCGTTTTTACGGGACTATAACTTAACTTATACTATAATTTAGACCTTTTGCACAAATACAGTTAAGGAATAACAGGCCTGAAAGTATTTTTTCTGGATTGGGAAAACTATTTTGAATGGTTTTTACACTATTACAAATTAAAAATAAAACTTTTATGGGTTTTGGCACATGTTTAAAAATCGTCGAAAATCATGAAATATCGTTTTTTGCGATACAACCCGCAACTTTAGACCTTTTGCGCGAATTCAGTAAAACAAGTATGAGTCTAATTATTTTTTGTATGCGTTAAGGACTCTCTAAAAACACTTTTTTCACTATTACAACAAAAAATGTATTTTTTCTAATTTTTGCATTTTTTTTTAATTTACCGGTATTTTGACTTTTTTGGTAACTTTAAGCCTTCTGCGCGATTTCAAATTTTGAAAAAATTTTTTAAAAATATTTTTTCATTTATAATGACGTCTAGGCGAAAGTTTTCCGCGTTATTAGAATTGTATTGCAGAAAAAAACGCGTTTTTCGATCCACTCTAATATGTAATAGATTTTTATATCTTGCTCCCATACATATTCTTATTCATGTAATTTCTTAATTACATAAATACTTAGAATTATAGTGAAATTGTATGCGATAGCGATTTAACTATACATATGTTAAGCTCGCATTAAGAAATTATCGGTTTAGGAATTTATAAATGATCCCTTGCATATGAAACTGGATTTAATAGAAAAATATATTGTATATACATATAAATATCTAGTAATTTACATACAGTTGACCATACTATTACTGCTTTGCATTCAGGTACCGCAATAAAGCATACTTTCATCGGGTTTTATGGCAGTTTGAGTCGATTCTAAATCAACCGAGTGTACATGGCATGGAAACAACGATCAAGTATACCATAAAAGATTCTCAGGAATCATTTCTGTTTTGGGCGAAAACAAAGCAACAGATGCAGGACCACATTAGTTTTTTATTGAATAAAAAGGAAAATATTCAACCGTTTATTGTAGCGATCGGAGATAATATTACTAATATAGATGAAATATACATCTATATTGAAGGAATTGTATATAACATTCAAAATATTATGCGTGCAGTTGATATTTGTTACAAAACTTATCATCTTTTTGATTTAAAATATCCTGAGGCCAGATGATATTTTGGAATTTCATAGAATATTGCTATCTATAATATTTCCAAAAACACTAAATTTCCAAAAGTCCATATATTAATGAATGAACTGGAAAATTTATAAGTGAATATGTATCATAGAGTGTACTCGTAGCTTCAAAATTTCTAGATAAATAATAGTAAAATTCCTACCCTGTTTTTTTTTGTATCTACACCTAAAATCCACCATGTTATATAACAAAGCTTATTTTTGTGCTTGCACGTTTTCACTAGCTGCACCTTCTTGGATTTGTTTATATTATTAAGCCAATTATTAATAAAGTTTGCTAAATAATATAAACTACTTTCAATAAGTGTAGTATGTGTGTAAGGTGGAAGTATAATAAGTAAGTAAACTTAGTAATTAATACTATACAGTTATTAATTAATTCAATGAATTAATTTCATATGATCAATATACAGTTTTATTAATACAATAAAGCACATATTTAGTAATATTAAAGAGTTCATTTATATTACAAACTTGCTTAATATCATCAAAAAGTTATTTAATCACTTTAACGTATACAATTTATTGAAGCAATAATTTTCGTTTGTTATATTAATAATGAAGTTGAACAACGTAATCATTATACCAATGATTTTTTGTTGTTGTATGGATAAAGGTATATATTTATTGATACAATAAACGCATATACGTTGTATTGATAATTGGGTTCGTTGGACGAATTTTGATAAAAAAATTATTGAACGAATGTACTTTTTAATTATATTTGTGTACATTTTTCGTTCAGTGCATTAACGGGTAAAGATCCTTAAATTAAAAAATCCCAATAATAGAAGGCCAACTTAATAACTAGTTAGTTATAGATTTTAATACTCACATTGATAAGCCAAGTAGATCTAAAGTCAGGGTAGAACTACGCCGAATCGACAACAAGCCGCCTCGATACTTTCCCCACACTCCGCTTTTTCCCTTCCCTTAAAGTGAATAAGTGCTTTAGGGAAAGGAGAACAGTGGGGTGTGGTAAAAATGTCGAGGCGACCCGTTCTCGATTTGGCGCAGTTCTATACCAGATTTATATTTCACAGGTGGTAGAAGTTTTAGCAGAATCCTTTATTGGAAACTTTATAAGCAATTTTGGTGTTATTTTTATGGATTGTCGTAGGAGATAGATATGAATTTTCTATAATGACTCTAATGAGTTCTTAAGAAGCGCGAAGCTCTCAATTTCCACTAATATAGGCTTAAATTTTTAAATAAATATAATATAATAATGTGGTGCAGTTAAACTTAAAAACTTCTGACTGACTCTGTGCGCCCTAAATTTGTCACAATATAATATTCCTCCTACTCTACTTATAGAATGGACGATCAATTACTGAAACAATTATTAAAATAATTGTATAATAATAATATATAATATATAATAAATAATTAAATTACCAAAACACTTACCTAACTTTTATATATCAAACAACAGTTTATTTTACAATAACGACAATATGAAAAATACCTAAACTTCGATTCTATTTAAATGATTTTACAATGCTTTTATATTTCAAAGGTACCGTATTCTTAAACTTTGTTAACTTTAAAGTTATGTATGTAACATTCATATAAAGATGTACGTCAGTCTGATAACAAAAATTTGATACTCTCTTTACAATTTATTCTTAAGTTAGATCATATACGAATTTATTGTATATTGTCCTGAAGTTATATTCAAGCGAAGCATTTAAATTTGTGTGTAGAACACACTAGGTACTTATCCAAACATTATACAATAAATATACAATAAAATATGATAACAGGGAATATATAGGAAGATTGCAGAGCGACACCATAAACTTGCACAAGATGCTACGTTTATTATACATTATGTGCCACGTAGCATTCCTCTTATTATGGCGAATGAATAAAAAGAAGCATCATTATAGGAGTACGAGCTTCTGACCCGTCAGGTTATTACTTTCGTTCATACTACACGTTTTATGCCAATAGACGACATGCGAGCGAGAAAAGATAAATATGGTTTTAAAAGAAACTGAATGAAGATGGTTACTCGATCAATATGACACATAATTTGTCTGGTTAGGTACCTACTCAGATTTAACGAGAATGAGTGAATATAATTCTCAACATAACAGAATGTTACTGGTAAATATTTTAGGTGTGCTACAAGTTAGTATTCTTTATGAGTAATATGGCAATCTTACACTTATTATTAGGCATGTAATTACGTTAACATTGGCACACATTTTATTTTTAGCGTCTGATGATTAGATAAGCTTAAATTGTGCGCACAAATAGAAACTAAAAGAATTATGAGTTTTTATAATTAGTAATTGGATTATATCCTCCAGCAATTACATTTATTTTTTTCTAGAATAGTATTTATTAGTTTTGAAAAAGACATATAAAATCTCCATTTTCAATTGTATTTTGATATAATCTACTACTAAACAGTAACATACCTATTTACTGAAAGATGCTGCAGAAAACGAATGCTGCGTGGCCAGTGGGGATGGCGGAAAGTTCTTTTCTGATAACAAATTTTTCAAAATTCTATAAATAATTGATAATAGGAAGTAACTGTAGATACCAACAAACTGTCGTACGATTGACGTGAGAAAGTATTGACGCGTAATTGTCACAACCGACTTGTAGTTGCCTGACTTGTATTTATTAATATACTTATAGATAATTTGATCTGATAATTTTGATTGAACTCAGAACTACACAATTAATCTTTTTAAAATCTGTTAACATATGATCCGAAAGAGGCGTAAAATGACGTCTCTCTACTGGCTGAGTTCATATCACAACAATGCAACAATGTGATGGTGATATCAGCAAGCCAAATCATGTATTAGTGTAGTTCATCGCGCAAGGACGATACTGGAAGGGTCTGATTCTGTGCTCTTTTTAAAAAATTGCCAAAAAAATCAGACACGATCTATTACTTTTTATTATACTTTGGATAAAAAAAACTGATAGCAGTAGGCGAAAACATTTCTCGGGATCTGTTTTGCATAAAGTATGCCAAAAGTAGTTCGGATTACCTCTTTAATTTATTTTTCTAATATTTGACGAATTGCTGTGCGAGTTTTATATTCACTAGGTAGTTGGAATTGTTTTGATGAGATGTGGTCATTCATCATCATTTTATTTTGGGATCTAATTATGTATTAGTATTATTATTTTATACATTTGTTTATATAAGTTAATAAATAAGAAGATACAATATATACAAGAAATAATGAAATTTTTAATCGATATTTACTTATGACAAAGTTTATATACGAACTGGTTGTAGTAGTTACCATGGGGTGGCAGACATTATTATTACGCTAGGCAAATGAGTATCATAAAGTAAATAGTGGAAACGCTAATGGTTTTCAACAATGCGTATGCATTACGACGATATTTAATATCTTCATAGATCTGTGCTATCCGATGAATTTCCAAGCATCCTCGAAAAATAATCAAAATTTGAGGTACCCCGTCTAAAATAATGAAGACAGACTTCATTTTGTAACGGAGAGCTACATAACTATTCTTTTACATTTTTTTGTTAGTCATTGTAGTCTAATTTGATCTGATGTTAATCATTTAATATTTCAAAGTCTAGTTTTTTTGTTGGTTTTTAAACGAACCTAGTCGCATACACACAAATTGCCCCAGAAGGAAAAAGGTTCATCAATTATTAAAATTAAATTTATTTCTTATCTGTTCGCGACACTTTAACCAAAATTTAAGAAATTATTCCCAAGACAACATAAAGTTATATCGTCATCTGGAGAACGCGGCTAAGTCGCAAACCCCTTATTTATCTTCTACAAAGACATATTAAACGGCAAACTTTGCGGTTCCTTCTTGCAAACTGCTTCTTTATAAGTGAAACTGAATTATGTGCCACTTCGTTTTTTTTATTAGCAGATACAGGGGCACCATTTTATTAATTCGAAGTGCTGGGTTAAATTGAACTTTTTTATAATTTAATAACGGTAAAATAACTGTGTAAAAAATGGCTTCCCATTAAAAAGAAATAAAAATTTTGCAGTTTCCTGGCTGCAAAACTGCGAGAGTGTATACGATTGTATTTAATAAATAAATGTCATGATGTGTTAATAAATTAAAGAATCAGGTCGCTATTTATTATTTATGCTTCTTCATTATGGTAAAATTCAAACACAGAATGTATAATAGATCAAATGCGTAGTGCTGAATTACTTGCTGATAATTTTGTACCCTTCGCGTGCAGTGCCGTACAAGAGATATGCTTTATTTGCTAAATTTAGCATTGCCGTATTGCCACCTTTTTCCATGTTAAAATCAAACCTTTCAATGCAGAAATTTTCATGTTCAGGCTACTGTTTATAATTAGTTTAACAAGTTTGAGAGTTGTGAGTTTTGGCATTATATTGACAAATACATTTAATTTAAAATTGCAATGTTGCAGTTGTATCGATACTGCATTCGTCTAAAAGATCTTTTTAGCTTCTTAAACATTGACTGTTAACTATAACTAAAAGTAACATTCACAATTTTTTGTACCTAATATGAATTTTATTCCTGGGATGAGTTACGCTTCCGACCTTTTGAGGGCGATCAGAAAGCTTTTTATCTATCATGTCAAAATTATTATCATAATATTCAAATTTCTTTGAAAAATATTCCAGCACACTACCGGCAAGTCTTGGTCAATAAATACTGATATTAAGCAGTAGATGAATACATAAATTTTAGTACTAATAACTGCGCTTAAATATGTTTCTTACAAGGAAACAGCAAGCCAGGTTGTGCTTATAATACATCTACTAATAAGGTCCTATTTTCAAGGAAATGTAGGGAGAGAAATGTATTATGAGAACTGTGAAAGTACAATGTCCAACTTGTTTTGGTTTAAGAGATAAAGAGTCGGTAAAGTGGAGGAAGACCGAGAGTTGCTTTATTCATCAACACCACATCGCTTGATGTGATGACGTCATAATTAGATGGATTTATGGTGCATGTAATTTGCGAAGATTAAAGCAACGATTTCTGGTGTTATGGCAGTGTTGACTTTTATGTTGAGAGGTTATGTTTACAGTTTATGACATTTACGAATCATTTACGTTTCTCTCGTTTTAGGAAAAAAGTATTCGTCTAAGATTGCGACACCGTCGATTATGGAATCTTTTATCTTAAAATAACTACAAGTTTCGTCATCCGATACAGGTTTAAAATGTGTAGTTAAATATTTATATTATTGGCTGAATTGTGTTTTTAAATAGCTGAGATAGTTCATCTTCAGATGAATTTCTAGTAAGTAAGGAGCACGTCAAAAAAGCCCGAATCGAGACATATGTAGATTGTGTAGTTCCTAAGTACAGTGATCGAGATTTCCAGTCCCATTTTCGACTGACGCGAGCTGCATTTGAGGTATATTTTTTTTTCCAAAAAATTACATAAAATGTACAAACCTGTTATATGTTACAGAATTTGTTAATAACGATTAAAGCTCAAAAAACCACATACAAGAAAACCTATATTTCATAAAGAGGCACTCTTCCTAACTTTATGGACATTGGCAAACCAGGAATCCTTCCATGGGATTGCGGACAGATTTGGAATGACAAAAGGGAAAGCACATAAGATGTGTATTAATGTGTGTAAAACGTTATACACACTACAGGATGATTATATAATATAGCCCAAAGATAATGCTGCAGCAATAACAGTAGAAAAATATAATGATTTGCGTGGACCAGGCTCGCTTCCCAATCTATTAGGTTGTGTAGATGATTGTCATATAGCAATACCAGGACTTAGACAAGATAACTCGTATTATAACAGAAAGGGATTCAATTCCATATTATTGCAAGGTATTTGCAATTCACAATTAGAGTTTATAAATATATTTTGTGGGTGGCCTGGATCTTCATATGATGCTAGGATGTGGACAAACTCACCTATATATGATAGATTAATTCGTAATATAGGTGAATACATGCCAGACAATTGCCATCTCTTAGGAGATTCAGCATATCCTCTGAGAACATTTATCACGGTGCCATTTCGTGATAATGGGCATCTAAGTCCAGCACAAAGAAAATTTAATAAGTTTAATAAGCAGTAAAAGAGTGGTAATTTAGTAAGTATCCGGAAAGCTAAAGGGCACATTCCGTAGGTTAAAATATTTACATGTTACGAATCTGCAACATGCCAAGTTCATTGTTGTTGCAGCATGCATTTTACAAAACATCTGTATTCATGAGAATATTGTAAGTGAGGGTTATACAGAGACTTTTGATAATCCTAACCATAATGACGTTGCACTTGAGGTTCCACATGATGATGTTCAAGGTAATGAGAAACGTTTAGAAATTATGACCACACTTATGCACACTTGAATTTTCATTATGTTTTACATAACTATGTTACAATAAAAATTTATCATAATTCTAGTATTTTTTTTATTTCAAAACAATTTAACTAAACAATTATTTTTACATAATCACTTCTGACGATACAGTCGACAGGATAAACTAACATCTGGAATATTGCAACGGTAATAATATACAAAATAAGGATAAACTATCAATAAATAAATAAAACATGATCGAGATTCGTAAATAAAATATAATAAAAGATTTCTGGGATGGGATTTGTAAAAAAAAAAAAAACGAAATTTATAAAGACGAGATCAATAGACAAATAAAATATCTTCACTAACTTCCACGTTTTTGATATTTTTTTACTCAGAATCGCTGTCATTGTCAATTCTCTTTCTTTTATTCTTGCTCATAACATTTACTAAATCTCGTAATACGTCTACTTCTTGTTGCTTTAGTTTCTTCCTTTCTTCCCACTTTTTTACTTTATGCTGCTTGTATTCTTCATCCCTCTTCATTTTTAAATATAAATATTTTTGCAATGACACTTCCTTTTTATCACTGTTATGTAGGGGCTTCTCCTCACTTGATGGTTTTACGACATCATCAGAATTCTCACTATCGCTACACTGAATGAAGGATCCCCCCAAAGTATCTGAGGGAGGAACAATGTTTGCTTTATTTCCCAATACATTATCTATTTTTTCAAAAAACTCCCATCTCACTACCTCCTCACCACTTTTACACTTTTTAATTTTATTTGTTCTATAGGTCTGTAACAGGTTTCTGTATTTATTATACAATTCTTGAAAGTTACAGGTATAGTCTCCGACGGTATTAAACTCTACAGCTACCTTTTGCCATAATTTGTTTTTCATTGAAGTAGGTTTATTAAACAAATGCTCCATATTCAGTCGAATATCTAATAGGAGATTTGTCTTTCCTGTATCCCAAATAAAGTTAGGTGTTTGTTGTTCCAAGGAATGGGCCCTTTCGGCGTTTATTTGTGGTAATAGATTACTACTACAACTTGTTGTAATACCAAAATTATTGTCTTCCTGCAATCTACTACAGCTTGGGATTGCATGCCCACTATCTTCAGGAGGTATTTGCGAACTTAAATAGTTACTATATACATCAAGAAAGAAGGCTTCCCTTTTTTCTAGATCTATAATTTGCTTAATATCACACTTTGTTCATCTGTTATCCGCGTGCAAAAGCGCCCCATTATATTCGAATTCATAATCCATATCTGCCGTTCGTCTAATAACCTTAAAATTTTTCGTTACGCCGATAAAACAGAAACAGCTGACACTCCCCACTTATTAATCCATCGCTAACATCGAACTCGAAGTTCGGTGGATGTGGTGTAACACCATCGATTAACCGGTGGAGAAAGCAACCATTTATGATGGACCATCAGGTACCAATCGGTGAATAAAGCAACGGCTTGATACCATCTGGTGGCATCACTGATGTACACGTGTGAATAAAGCAGCTCTCGGAGAGTGACTTGGCACCCATCTCAGCGTGGTGTTGTGATGTTTCGCCAGTTTTACAAGACTCCTTCGGCAGTGTAATACTACTTCGCAATCAAGCCTGACAGCCTGTAGTGCTCTAAGGACAGCCTCGCTGCCAGACACGATAGAGTATTAAAAAAGCTTCCTTCTAATTTCTAACAGCTGTAGTTGTAAAGTTGCGTAACTCCTTGTAGTAGTGCCAGTGATCTGCAGAGCGAGTCTATTTAACCCTGGGAACTGCACAGTTGGGCCTGATACATCCAGAGCGTCATTAAATATAACGTGACATGCGCATGAGTGTTTTGTTTGTGACGCCAGTTTTTCAGTTTGCCGAGTTTACGTGTGGGATCAATTGCTGCATTTTAGTGAAATAAACAGGTAAGATATTCGATAGAATAGCATGGGTACGTTAAACCCAAGTGTGATGTTCATGTGAATTATTTTGTGTCAACTTATGGTTGATTGTCTTACAATTAGTATAATGGCTTCAACGAGTAGAGAAAATCGTCGTCCCCGTTAACTGAGGTGGAATTAGAGGCAGACAATATATGGGCAAATGAGACTGAAAACGACATTGTTCGAGATAATTTTGGAGAAGAAGATTCAGATGAGGATTATATAGAAGAACGACTCTCAGATACCGACAGAGAACAAACCGAAAATGAAGATGAAGTAGTAAACGAACCAGTTAGAAATATTTATACATTACAGGGTAAAAATGGTCATTGTTAGAGGACTCAAGCACCATCAAGACAAGGTCGTACAAGACGAGAAAACATTGTTTTACATTTACCTGGTCTCAAAGGCGAAGACAGAACAGTTCAATCGCCTGAACAAGCTTGGAATTTATTGTTCAGCGAATAAATGTTCGATATTATTGGCTTACATACAAATGAAGAAATTGTTCGTAAATGCAGTAATATTAGACAACAGAGTTATACACGACCAATAAATAACACAGAAGTGAGGGCTTTTATAGAGTTGTTGTTTTTAGCAGGTGCATTACGCGTATCAAACTGTAACTTAGATGAACTTTGGTCAGTAACATTTGGAAATGGAATATTTCGTGCAACAATATCACAGCATAGTTTTCAATTTATAGCTTCATGTCTGAGGTTTGATAGTAAAGAAACTAGAGCTGAAAGAAGGTTAGTTGATAAATTCGCACCAATTCGTGAATTATGGGACATTTTTGTTAACAACAGTAAATCCTATTATACACCATATGAATTCGGAAAATCAGACGTTGGCCCCTACGAACTTAGATAATATCCCAAAACCATAAAATATTTACCTTTTGTATTTTTTTGCTAAAAAAGGCCTTTGGGTTTCTGAGACCCGAGTGTGTCTCAAAAAATAGCTGTGATGTTCCAGGGTTAAATCTCTGAAAGGCATTGTCTCTAAAGTGCATAATAATAATAATTTTAATAGTAGTGTCATTAAAAAACATAGATATGACGAAAACTGATTCTAATTTAGATTTTTGAAATCTCTGTATGTGTCATAAGATATAACTAAACATAAGTGTTAGATATATTTATAAAACGTAGCAGATTTAATCAATGATTATCACAATTTGTTTTCGTGTTTTTAAATTATTTCTCGACAATTTGCTCAAGTAAATCTATTTTAATACCTATTTGAACGTATATATAACTTTCTCTGGAACATATTTACTGCTGTAGTATAATAAATCTTTTTTATTAAAGGTAGGTACAGTGAGTAATACAACAGTAGTCAAAGGAATGATTTAAATGTAAATCTTGAAATAGCTATAAAACTGTTCACTTGAATGAGTTAGGGCAATTCCGTACTCTGTAGATAAATATTTTTCAATGTTACATTTTCTTAGTTTAAAGTATGTGTTCGTTGTAAAATATAATAATCCCTTACCATAGTCTATTTTTAAAGTGGAGAGACGAATTTCTGAACAGACCACTTTGACAGTGAATTCTCATTGACTAAAAGCAAGGCCAAATTAAACTGTATCGTCGTGTAACGTCTTGTTGTTGTTTCTATTATTTTTCCGTTATTTCATTATATACTCTACCAGTTGTTTTCAGAGCTCCACAGTAATAGTTACCAGATATATTCGTAAGTAATATACATACAAGCAATATATCGAAATAAATACAATTAATATGGATGCACAACCAAGTACAAGTGCCGCAAGTTCACAATATGTTTCGGCAAAATGAACCTCCGACATTAGATAAGTTGCTGGTGCAAGTAAAATATAATGAAGATTTGCCAAACATGAGTCGATCAACATTGCATTTGCTAATGAAGCAAATGAACTTTAAGTAAGAATTATTTATTATATAGACATACGTGTATCTATACAGGGTTTCCACGGCCGAGTGGGACATAGGGAAAATACATGCAAAATCGGTTTTCGGTGAATATTATCTCCCTAATACTACTTCATCCAAATTTAAGTGCCGAATATTATAACTGGGTTAACAATGAACATTTCCACAATGATAGTACAAAGAAAGTCATTTTAATAAAGCCAAAAAAAATATTATTTTTAAACTTATTGTACATGAATTCCTAATAAGGCTTTTAACACGTAAGTTAGTGCAAGTGGCCGTGGCGCAGACGTTCACGTGACGCCTTAATAACGTAAGGTACAGATTGTTTGGGGTTCGAATCCGAGAAATGAATTTTATTTTTTATTTTTTTTTTTTAATCTTGATTAAGTTTTGTTGTTTATTTTGACAAATGATTCGTCGTTAGTAACAATTAAAAATCGAATAATATAATATAGCACGTGATCATTTTTGTTATTGTAAAAATTATTCATTATTTACCTTAATCCTCAAAAAATCGTCTTCAAAATCTCTGGTTTTTGTAGTGTTATTGAATTTGTAGCATTATTGTTGGAGACAAAAAATAAAACTAATCTGCCGGGATTCGATTCCATGAACCCTAAACAATCCGGACGCTTGCACTAAGTCACTTGCTTAGTTGCATTAAGCGTCTTGTCTGGCTATCACTGAACTCTTGATTTAGTGTGTGTAAGTTGTGTTTAAATGGCTTTGTGACAACATCATATCGCCTTTTATGATGCCGCGCTGTTAATCACTTTGCTCCCAACAGCGAATGGCAAGTCGATCCGGGATTAAACTCTCTGAAAAAAAGTCACCGTCCCTCCAGAGAATTGAACCCCGGCACCTATCGTCCTCTCACAACAATAGTCAGCCGCCTAACCACTGCGGCCATCGACCCGTTTATTAAAAGCCTTATTAGGAATTCACGAACAATAGATTTAAAAATAACAATTTTTTGGCTTTATTAAAATGACTTTCTTTGTACTATGATTGTGGAGATGTTTATTGTTAACCCAGTTATAATATGCGGCCCTTAATTTTGAATGAAGTAGTATTAGGGAGATAATATAACTGATTTTACATGTATTCTCCCTATGTCCCACTTGGCCGTGGAAACCCTGTGTATAATAGTGCTATGTCATCTAGATACTTAAAAAGGAGCAGAAACAGCATTTTGACCGAAAGAAATGACATTGTAAGATGGAGGCGACAATATCTCAGAGATATTTTACAATATAGAGCTCAGGGCAGATCAATTTTCTGTTTGGATGAAACTTGGGTGAATGAGGGTCATACAGCACAGAAAGTGTGGACTGACACAAGTATTCACAATCGTAGACAAGCCTTTAGCGAAGGACTTACAACGGAATTAAAAAATCCAACTGGAAGAGGACCTCGTCTTATTTTTCAAGTTTGTTGTGAAGTTGTGATGGATTTGTAAAAGATGGCTTATTATTGTTACTGATTTTGAAGAATGGTTCTCTCGAATATTAAACTATTTACCTGACAATGCTGTTATAGTTACAGATAATGCATCATATCGTAGTCGAAAAATTGAAAAGCCCACCATCATCGTCATGGACAAAGGTGGATATTCAAAATTGGCTAACAAGCAAGGAAATACACTATGATGAGGATATGGTCAGAGCTGAACTGTTAAGCTTGGTTAAAATTCATAAGAATAATTATAATTCCTATGTAATTGATGAACTGGCAAAATCACAAAATAAAACTGTGTTACGATTACCGTCTTGCCACTGAACTGAATCCCATCGAGCTTGTTTGGGGCCAAATAAAAAATTAAGTGGCTGCGAAAAACAAAACATTTAAATTATCTGAAGTGAGACAATTATTACTCGACGCCTTGGGAAATGTAATTGCTACTACTTGGCAAAAATGCCCATGCACCATGTTATAAAAGAAGAATCTCGTATGAAAGATATTGACACAATCATTGACGATGTAATAGAACCATTCATCATTAGAGTTGGAGAGGATAGTGAGAGTGAGGATTTTGATTGTAGTTCGATATGATCACCATAATGTAGGAATATATGAATTTATTTCTAATAGTTATGAGCAACTCATAATTTTTTGATAAATATTTTTATTAGATTTGCATTTCTGTAAATAAATATTTGAAATAAAAAATAAACTACTATAGACTATAGTAACTAAAGAAATCTACTTATTTCAATTTAATTAGATCTTTCAAGCTAGATCTTAGAAAATTATAGTGTAGAGGCAGTGGTGGCATGGTGAAAACCGGCGCCATTTTAATTAGAAAACGCTCAAGTTAGTTGAAACAGTTAATGAAAGCTTATAATACCGCGAATAAATAATGGAAATACTAAAACACAAGATTCTCTTCCTTTTATGCGAAGTCAAGGAGACAAGAATTGTGTTGCATCTTTGAAAGGTTTTGCAGAGCATACAACATTAATTAACAGTTTCAGTGTAGCTACAAAGATGAAACACTAAAAATACGACTGTACCTCATTTATTTGTGCTAAAGGTTGAACCGCACTAAAACACAACAGTACGGGATACTTTGCAAATATTCTTTTCGTTGTTTCATAGCATACAAACCGCTCTAGAGCGACGCGACGCTATAGTGTATTACACGACGCGTCTTTCGGAGAATACTTTGTGGCTTAACGAGACGTAGTCTACTGTGTGAGGTGATTTATATGCAAATTATGGAAATTGATCAGGAAAAACGTATCAACTTGGTACGTAATTACCGAGAGTTGTATGATCTACGTACTACATTAATTAAACTTTGGACAATACTTTACCAACATGAACTAGAAACATTACTAAATGGCGTACAATGACAAATAATTCGACAAAGTAAAAATCAGAGACCAAAAAACTCATCATCACATTTTGGCACCACAACCTTTTTAACCTCTGTAACGTGAAATAATCTGGTAAATTTTTAGGTGCATATCTAAGCATCGTACATGTGTCACCATACATATTCTGTTTACTGATTTACTAATTTTCAAGAGTAAAAAAACATTTCATCACTTTAGTGCAAATTAAATTTGATTTTTTAATCTCTTACTTGTTTGTGGTTTTCGTATTTTTTCAAGGCTGGACGAGGGTTTCTTTAGCCCTTTCAACTGTGAGAGACGGTTCTTTTGGACGTGTGAGATTGCGAGGAATAAATAGATAAATAGTTTTTAGTGGAAGTGACTCGATCCAGCCAAGTGTTAGTGGTCCTCCAGGATGCATCGAGTTCTCATCCGAGGTGGAAGCCTGACCAGATCCCATTCGCTACGATGTTGGATGAGTGAATTCGCCGACCGTAATGCTCTTTCTACAATAGCACTGGCCAGCACTGTCGGGTATTCGTTCAGTGTCTGAAATTTAATCTCTGTGAATTTGGGAATTGGACATGATACGATGATACGCAGGACAATGTTGATCCATTTAACTTTGGTTTTGGCAGCGCTGGTACACGTGAGAATCGGTCAGAGAAGCGCAGTATAAATAAGCAGCTTGATTTTAAGGTCCATATGCGTCTTCTTGCGGTATACACCATGTCCCAATTTTCCACTGTCGTTGCGCTTTACCAATACATCCAGAAAAGGTACGTAGCCATTGTCTTCTATCTCCATCGTGATGTTGATGTTGGCATGTTGTCCGTTGATATGTTCCTTGAATGCGTGTAGATTGTCCATATCGTGAGGCCATATCACAAATGTGTCGTTCACGTAGCGGTACCAGCATTTCGGTTTCTTGTCGCTAGAGCTGATGGCTTCTTCTTCAAAGTTTCCATGAAAATATTAGCGATGACTGATGAGTGTCGTGATCCCATGGCTACGCCGTCCTTCTGCTCGTAGACATCTCCATTCCATAGAAAATAGGTGGTGTTTAAACATAATCTTGTGAGGTCAATTATATCCTCTTGTAGCCCTTGTGGTATAAACCGTTGTCTAGGGTTTCTTCCACTGGCACGTTGGTAAAGAGAGATTCCACGTCTAAACTCACTAGTATGTCTTCACTGGTTACTAAATGTTCATGTAGAATCTCCACAAAATGTTCTTTATAAAACTGCTTGTTTGGCAACATATCTGGCTAGTTCGTAAGTTGGGGATCCACAAGTGCTCACAATCGGTCGTAGAGAGTTTCCAGTCCGTATAGTCTTGGAGGTTGCGTTTCTGACGACAGTAGACGTCGTTGTTCTTCTTTCGGTACGGTTGACTCTTTGATAGCTTTCCTGGTCTGACATTCGATTTTAGCTGTAGGGATTTTGCTTAGCTTCATGTAATGTTCCGGATCCAATATCAATATTGATTTTCTCATTGTAGTCTGTACTGGTCATTACTACTGTTGCGTTTCCCTTATCGGCACGTAGAATAATGATATATTTATTGTTACGGAGTTGTTTCAGTGCGTCCTCTTCTGTCTTGGAGATGTTTCTGGTTGGTGGTTTAGCTTTACAGAGTATTTTGCACGTCTCGTGTCTTATTTGTTCTGCATCTTCTGCTGGTAAGGTCCTTATTGCACATTCCACGTAGGTGATTATTTCATCCTTTGGTATCCTGTTAGGTGCAATAGCGAAATTTAGTCGTTTCGATAGTACTCTGGTCTGTTCTTCAGATAACGGTTTGTTGGTAACGTTTACGACAGTCTTCTTCTTTTGATATAGCTTCTCAAATTTTTTGGTCTGCTTTCTAGTAGCGTTGGTCCGTTTTTCCAATATCCTCAGGTAGTAGTCGGCCTATTTCCAAATGTAGGTGATAAATGGTGTTGTACGAAATTTGGTATCACGTCCTGGTCTCGGCAGCGTCCTAGAAATACTAACGAGCCTAGCAGTTGGCTTCTCTTCTTGCGTAACATGCCCAGTTTTCTGGTCTTCTGGTAGATGTCCTCCCCATACAGGCGTCTAATAATCGAATGTAGAGTAGTCGAACAGGGAAATACTGGAAAATCTGCAGTAGCTGAACACTACCATACCGGAAGCATACACTTAATCTACTACTACAATGACGTGAAGATACTAGCCAGAAGCAATCACTACTACCTACGGATAGTAAGAGAATCCGTGGGAATAATGAAGAACCGAACAACTTCAACCGAGAAGACGGATACAGGTTCAGTAAGATATGGAGGTTGGCACTGGAGAGCCCCCAGCAGCAAAGACCATCGAGATCATCTAACACGAATCGAGGAGAAGCATCGGATACGGATCAGATGACAATAACGGACACGGTTCAGCGGACTGGAACGGATACGCATCACTCGAGCGGAACAGCGACTGGGTATATAACGAGGAGAGAACTTCTGAAGAAGCTGACAGTATGAGCAGCGAAACGTTAAGTTTGTTACAACGACCACGGCAACACCCGAAAGATACATCATCTTTATAGAATTTATTTGTTAACCCATAAATTAATAATCATCCAATAACCAATTGTAAGTTTAGAACAAGAAAACTTTATGTGAATGAATTACTAGTTACAGGAACTACTTGCTAAAGTTTTAATTTTGAATTTGTTCCGATTTTACGATACTTTAGAATGCGACGGTGTCATTTTCCTATATTGAAAGTGACTCATTTATAATAAACATTCACATGAATAATATATTTTCCACATGTCTCCATATGTCACTTTTTCAAATATTTTAAACGGACTTTGCTTGTACAATATTTCATTCCAACGCACATGTTCAGTTTCGTAGAAATATAAAAGCCATATCTATATGCTTCACCTGTTGGTTTGAAAGCCTAATCAAAATTTAATATTTTAGTCTGCGCATTATGAGTTTTGTATAGTAGTCTTTCGAGAATATAGTACGTAAATTAGACTCAACTTCACAATGATTTATGCACGAGTTTTATGGCTTGAAAAATTTATTTCTCGGTATTCATATTTTTATCTTAAACGTAATCATATTTCTTTACCTTTTCCCTTATATAATTATTTTTAAATAAGATAAAAAATCATTTTTAAGAAAAGGTTTTCGCAGAAGAAAACCCGCATGTTTTTTAAATAAAATGTTAAATAGAAGATTTGTACCGATTGACATTAATGCTTATAATTGAAACGTCTCTAGTGAAAAATATTTTTGTGTAGGTATAAAATACCGTAAATAGGGATATTTTCATTACGCCTAGATTTCACAAGAAAATGTAGTTTTATTACTTATTGCTTTATAGTGCAAACTAATAACGGTCGGTAGTATGTATGTATGTATATAGGTAGGTACATACATTTGTACATAGGTATATTTCCGTTAGAGAGATGCATTAATTAATGTTAGTTTAATAGAGGACATATACATAATAGTCATAATACTAAGCTTTATTTGTTTTCGACATTTTCGTTAACAATGGGTTCAACGTATAACTTATATACACTTTGTTAACTTCGTTTCTAGATAATTTCAGAGGACATAACAAAATAGGGTTCTTATAACTTAGATATACATACATACATAGATTAATTATATTTTAACAAACGTATTATTTAAATAAGCGGATTGCAAAATCTACTTTATTCATAAAGGATGTCTAGATGATTTTCGGACGCGACCGTTAGAATATCTCCAACAGTTGGGGAAGCTATTACATAGGTTTCTCTAAGGTTGGAATAACTACTATATCTGACGTCGTTTGTTGCAAGTTGCGGGTATACCTTATCAGAATGGATTTTGTAAGAGTTCTTGTTAAAATGAAGTCTTATTAACTAGTATTTGTTAGCCTTAGTTGACTGACGACTCTTACTTGTTAATTAGTTTCTGTAGTAGATGTAGTAGCATTTGGTTGACGTGATTGCATGCACAGAAGACACTATCGCTTGGAACATTTTAACAGTAGCATCATAAGCTCTCGATTTAGATGCAATGAAGATGTGTTTGTGTAACTTTTGCAATTACGGCTTTTTGCTTTTCAATTAAATTTTCTACGGTTCGTCTCCTAAATCTCCAGAAAACACAATTCCTAGGTAAGTAGGTATATATTTTATGAATGTATATATTGATGAGCTAGTGAACAACATAAAATTGAATATTTAAAAGAATAAACCCCAACTTCACTTAAATGTACTTTTCCAAGTGTGCACAAATATAAATGTAAAGTTCCAAGTTGCGAAAGTTGATAAATATTATCATTCCAATATTTTATCTGATTCGGGTTATCAAAATTAATATTTTTTACCTTCCCTTCTAATGATAGAAAACATATAAGGCTAAACTCTATTCAAAGTTCTAAGTTATGCAGATTAGGCTCCAATCGTAGACTTATTGTGTTACTTCTAAATCAGAATACTTAAAATTGTAGTATGAAAGATGTATGAAAGCCTTGCAAAAATTGAGCACTGTCAATTTAAAAGTTACGTAAGTTTAAGTAACACACCGTACTCAAACTTACCTACAGTACTGTCAGATAAAATCACTACCAGTGAAAGTGAGTTGGATTCATACTCTTCGAGGTCTTCCTTGTGGAATAAACTGGACACTTGCGAACAAGATCATTAATCAAGATCGCTTAGAGAATTTGCTTGGTGTATGTCAGTGTTGTGGTCTTAATACAAATCCAAGTTGTCCAATTTATTGCCAATTTTAAAACTTGTACACATTTTAAATAATTTTGTGTCTTCTCATTCTATCGGATTCAATTGTGAGCAAGATATTGGACATATTTTAACTAATCTACAATCATTTATGACTTCTATTGAACCTGAAAGTGACAGAAATAGTGCATTGGATAAGAATGAATTAGAAGATTCTTCTCTAAATGTTCCAATTAATGATGAAAATGATTTAAATTAACACATTATGTATGTGGATTTTTTCTAAGAAAGCTTAATTTACCTGATTGTGAGATTTGTAAATCTCTTTATTTTCTGCTAATGTAGAACTCCATCATACTTTTACAATGTTTAAGAAATTTTGTGACACAAATAGTTTTCTTTATCAGACTCTTAGTTTGGTATTATATATTAATAACATTTACGATAGGATGGTCGTGTTGTTGTAATGGTTTGGTCATATAAATTCTATTCGGAAAAAATGTTTGCTGTGCTGAAGGTTAGTTTTTCATGGTACACTTATGTTAACAGTGATCATCGAACTTTGGTTCAAGAACAATTGGTAAATATATCTACGAGCTTAATTACCAGGAAATTGTATGATGCCATTTATCGGTCTTCTAATGACAGATTTCTGAATCGAAACTCAAGAAAGGTTAGGCGGCTTATCCATTTCTAAGACAAATTAAGTTATCGAATTAATTTTTATTTATATGCACGTAAATATGTGTCTGTGATTTCTATTTTATAGATATATCGCACTGATGAGATCAAATAAGATCGAAAGACATATTTAGAGCATATTTAGAACCAAAAGAAAATATTATAGTAATTTAAAAATGCCGCCATCGCGGTTGTTTACGTATTTAGTACGCCATATGCTCATCAGAGTGCGCTAGCGTAAGGGTCTAATTTTTAACATGGAATGAGTCACTCTTATATGATATGCTCCTCGAGCATAACTGTCAGTCATGTTGACGATGATACGTTAGTGAAGTTGGATTTTATTTTTTTTATATTTAATAGTAAAGTATATGTTTTGAGATATTCTATTTATTTCGTTCCATAACATATTTTGCTTAACTGTTCAATTCTTGACACAATGGCAAACAATTGCTTTACTTTCCTGTGTATTTAATATGTATTATACTATTATACAATGCGTATACCTACATACTTAGAAGAAAAAAAAAACTCATGCGAGCTCTGACGTAATAAGACGTAATCTAATAAATAAATATGTTGGCAACAACTTAAATATTCCTAATACCGAGTGACTATAAATGTTAAAGTAAATATTTAGCTTGGCAACCCTGACAAAATGACTAATTTGGATATACGCTTTAGATTTATCTTTTTAGGTTAGAATTACTTAAGTGAATCAATATTAATATCTTTTACATTGTCAAATTTTTCACACATTTAAATTAAAAAATCAGACATGTGGACATAAAGTTGCAGAACTGTTCCATCTTAAAGGAAAGATTTTCAATCATTTATATATTTATAATTAAAAAGCCAACCGATATTTGACAGTTGACTAATACGTTTGTCGTCACATTTTATTAATTATTTTTGTAATTTTATTTCTGCGTTTTTGTTAATTGAAACGGTGTTTGAACTACTAAAATAATATCGCTTATGTTGGATAAGTAAATGGCACATTATTTATTTGTAATGACAGTAAAAAATCTTTGCATACAAAAAGTTAGGTTATTACAATCCAGGTATGATACCATTATTAAAGGTACACTACAGAAGCGATACAAAATATGATAATGGTAATTGGAATTATTCTCTCCGCAGTTGTATGGGCCAGTTTACTGTCACTTTCGTTGATGTGGCTATTCATATCCTGAAACACTGCAATTCATAGATTTGACGAAAGACAGCATTTGAAAGAGAATGCTATTGGCAAAGCTACAAAATTAACTGAAAATGTTTTACAAGATTATATTTGGGAATCGACTACATGACTTCGATTACATGGCAACCAGTAATATGATGAAATTAACATCACCGGAGAAGAATATTTGCTGTGAGACTTGGACAACTTATAACTTTCGTAATAGAATTACTTTTCTGCTTATTGTCTGAAATTATCAGTATGAACGTAATCTGTCAAATTGTATTTGTCAAATATGTATACACACTGGCAAAAACAAGGTGACAACTTTAGTTTAATTGTGTAATAATAGCTTGTTTAGTTTTAACATAAAGTGCAAAGTGACATGAAATTATAGAAATGATAGAATTATTTATTTGTCAAAGTAAAATTGAGTAAATTGACTTGACTATTTTTTGTAACGGTCAATTAAGTAATGAATTATAAGTGTTGTTGTTGTTTTGTCATCAAGTATCAATGTGTATTTCGAATTTTTCGAATTTTTTATTGTAGTTCTAATTGCACCCCAGAGTTCTAGAGCCAAATTCACAAAATCTAGTACGAAAAATTATCGTTAGAACTCTTGAGGTGCTACTCAACTCCAACAAAAACTCCGAAATTTATAATTTTCCAAATTGTTTCAAATACGAAATATTGTGCTCATTTCTGAAATATTGGTCGGAGCGTTTAGAACTACAATAGTTATCGCTAGAACTCTTCAGATGCTACCCAGAGCTCAAAAAAATTTTTTTTCGAAATTTATTTTTTTCCTAATTTTTTTTGAGATTTTGAGATATGAAAAATGGCAGTAACTTTCAAAAGTGAGAGAGGGGTTATCTTTTTCGGAACTCCATATCTTGCTCGTTTTTGTAGTTAACTTTTTCAATAGCAGGAGTTCAGACGAGGTCGCCAGCTTGGAGTTCTTCTGAACTCTGACTCTTCTGACTTTTTACTGAATTGTTTTTCTTCCGCGCAAGTTATTATATAGTTATAGTTGTGCTTCTGGATACCCTAACATTGCTCCATTTTTAGTTTATGACTCGTTTTCTACCATTTGGTTTATATTTCCTACTCTACTGTTGAAATGTTCTGCAAGGGTGGGTTTTATAAGATGGTAGAAAGAAAACATTCAAAAAGTAGATTGGAGAATCAGGACCATTATAAGACAACAGAACAAATGAATTATTAGCACGTGGACCGCGCATATAATGATAATAATATTATTCATGGAGTTGTCTGGATATTTATGAAATCCACCAATAACAATTTTCTATTGGTATTCTTCAAAACGAGATTACCGGCACACTATTCCACGAAATGGTTGTTAAATCTAATTTAGGTGGTGTTGAAAAAAATACTGACGGTTTTGCGCCCTATAATTTAATTGGAATGAAAGAGTTCATTTGAATACATACATATATAGTAATGGGTAATTTGCAGTTCCCATGTGTGTATATCGAATGTATCGAAGACAATATGTCATCGAACTGATTTTGCAAATTACGTGCCGGACTACATTTACTTGATACAACACAAAGAGATGACGTCAAGCGCAGTTCTGGAAAGTGCGTCCAATTTGCGACTCAGTTCTGAATAGAGGTAGACAAATTTGTGCATGATCGAACAAGTAATTCCCTTTAAAACACAAATTAGCGTGAAATAAATCAGGGAACCTAAATGAAAATACAGAGTGCATAAATAATTCTGACAGATCTTTATTTTACCAAGTTTTAACAAAAGAAGTCAAACGTATAAATTCTAAATTTGAAACTACTGTGGGAATAATTATGAAGCTAGCCGACAGAGCCGTTGAACCAAATCATGAATTCTTTGTTTTTTGATAATATTGATGTATTACATCAGCGAAAGTGCGTCTATCAAGGTGATACTAATACTACATTTAGTAAATTTATGCTTCATTAATCTTCCCAGTGAGGTAAATACTGAGCTATGTAGAACCGAATCGCTGTCACAGTTCATTAACCCTCACTTGTCTGTGAATTTATGAACTTTGAAAGATGCCTAAGAATTTGTAATTACTAACAGATCTAATTTTATATTTGCTTTATTTATTCTATTATGTGCAATATGAGAAAAGGGCAGGTAGATCATTTGAATACAAAAACGGAAATTTGTGAACTAGAATACGCCAAAAAGAACACATGAAATAGTTCCCAACGAATGGGTACAATCATTTGTCTCTTCATGGCGCTGAACAGGATAACTCCCAGTTATGTACAACAAAAAATAGATATTGTTTATTTGAATTTCATTATAAAAACTGAAATGCAATTTTGTAATTTAATTTTTTCTTTGTTTCATGTGTATTACAACAAACACAATTAAAACTCGGAGTTATTTTGTCCTCTCTTCACTTGAAAGAAAGTACAAAACATTGACAATAGTACTAATTTAATATATTCAATTGAATGAAAAATGATGTTACTACTATCAATAACTAATTTAGAGAAGGTCATATTCAATGATTGGTGTGTGTCGATTGTTATGCACGACTGATAGATTATAATAATTGATATTGTAAATATTAGTAAGCACTGCCATTAATGTGTGTTATTATTAATACTACATATTTTCTTGAAACGAAAATGTTACAAGAAAATTATTGAAGTAAACAAATGAACACACACAATCTTGTGAAAGACATCATTTTATTGTAAGTACATTTGTTTATTTGTGGTGAGTGTTGCTGCAGCAACTTTCTCAGCTGTAGCTTTTGCTATATAATTTGTGAGTGTAAACGTGTTTCCATAGCTTTGTTACAATATTACCAGGCTGTAAGTAATGTTGTGGTGCTCCTCCCCCTTAATTAAGATTTGAGTTTTCAAAAAACAATCTCAGGGTTAGTGAATTCTTTAATTTGCAATAAGTGCAATTATGCAAAGTACGAATTGACACAGAAATAAATCCAAGTGAACATACGAAATCATAATAACTTGGGAGTTCTTTTTATCAAAAATAAACAATTTTTATTTTTTAAAACAACAAAAAAAATTTATATAATATGTATATAAAAGAGAGTGACGTTATTTACTACGTTTATAACTCAAGAAGGCCTGGATCGATTTCGATGATTAGCACCAATTTGGACTGGTCTCCGGCCAAACAAGAAGAATACCCGAGAAAATTCCCGAAATATTCCCGAAAAAAAATTATCAAGACAATTCATTTTCCCATACACTTTGTATGGAGTGATTTTACGACGCCATCTTCATGATAGATGACGTTTATGTTTACGTTTCGTTGTGACCATTTTTTTTTACAATTTTTTGCCACAATTGTTTTGCGGGACACGTGGGGTGGTACGGGACGGACGGGACACGGGGGATGGTACCCGTAACAATAAAACATTAAATACCGTAAAACGAGGTCACTTTGTGACATCCAGGCGACTTTGTGACAGCACCACACTCCTTTGAAAAGATCACTCTTACATCTCTGTTTATTATGTTATTGTAGCAACCTCTCGCACACGCATCGGTAAACGGTTGAAGCAGTGTCACGTATTATGTCTCGCGGTCGTTCTGCAGATTGTTATAGTATGATCTATTAAGAAGCAGTAAGTGCCATCACCTCTTTGTTCTGCTTAAAAATAAATTACTTATGCGCTACCAGGGAGCCGCCCCTACAAAAACTATACATCTGAATCATTAGTAAAAGCTCTAAGTGAAATTAGGAAAAAAAGTAACCCTGTTAGAAGCGTAAGAAAAGAAGATACTTAGAAGTAATAAAGATCTGTCCTATGTGCTTCATAATTTCGATTTTACTTAGATATGGAATACATTGCAATACTTTGTATTTAAAACTTAATTTACGTTCTTTTCTTACATTTTCTATAAATAAATTGTACCAAAACGATAATTTTTATTATTTGGGTTGACTTTGTGACATGATTCAGTTAGGAGGTTATTTTGTGTCAAATTTGGAACCTGGCATACATTTACGTGGTTATAATGTTCCAAAATCTCCTCACAGGTGAGATTGTGTTCTAGTGAAAGCCGAATGCTGTCACAAAGTCACCCCGAGCGATGGACTGAATGTGTGACAAGTATACATCAAAATTCTGGCTAAACTACTATTGTTTTTTTGTTTTACATCGACATTGTTTAGTAGCTAAATGATGTGACTACTTCATATTATGTACTCGAGGCGCAGGGGGGCGCATCATGTAAAGGGCGCTGCAGCAAGGTCGGGTACCGAAATCTTACTGTAAACTGTACTAAAAATATATATTTGACTCAAATACATACGTACTTTATTGATATTTCTAACGTTTTTTTAAAGTAAATTTCTACTAAACGCTTATGCAAAAAAGAGGCATTCACAGATACTCACAGTAATTGTTTGTTATTTAAAATAGTATTTTTTGCTTTTTATAGTTTGTGCTTAATTTAGATATTAAAAATATGCGTGGTCAAGGGTATGATAATGGTGCAAACGTGAATGGAAAAAGAAATGGTGTTCAACGACATATCCTAAACATGAATCCTAGAGTCCTAGAGCATTCTTTACTCCATGATCTGCACATTCCCTCAATTTAGTTGTTAACGACACTGTGCAAATTAATAGGCATACAATCATATTTTTTGGAATAATTCAAGAAATTTATAATTATTTTTCAGCATCAACGAAACGATGGGATGTTTTAAAAAAATATATTAAAAATTTTACATTAAAACCATGATCAGAAACACGGTGGGAATCTCGTTTTGATGCACTTAAACGATTGCGGTACCAAATTGGTAAAAGTTATGATTCATTATTCGAGTTGCGGGAAAATACTAAGATAGACAATCTCAGTAAACATCAGGCCAGAGCATTATGCAGCAAAATAAAAAATTTTCATTTTGTGTGTTCTTTAGTACTTTGGTATAATTTACTTAATCGAATAAATATAGTTAGCAAAATGCTCCAAAATACATTGCAAGTGCTGTAACAGCTATTAGTAATATAATTACGTACCTTAGAAATTATCGTTCAGATGAAAGTTTTATAAAATTGTTAGAAACTTCTACATAATTAGCAAATATATTAGAAGTACATCCTGAATTTGCGCCATTAAATGATTTGCCTGTGCGAAAAAAGGCAACAAAAACGACAATTCGATTATGAACATGAAGACGAAACATCACAAAATCCAAGAGATTTATTTAAGATAAATTTTTATAACACACTTTTAGATACAACAATTAACGCATTAGAAGAAAGATATAAACAGCTAGTAACACATAATAAGTATTTTGAATAACTGATAATTTAAAATCATTAGATTTAAATGATGAAATACTTCAGAAAAATTGCGATAATTTAGAAATTTATTTAAAAGATACAGAAGAGGAGGACATAATATCCAGTGAATTATTTAACGAATTAATTTCATTCAAAGATGTATTCCGATCAGAGTTAAATAATTTTCAAAATCCTCTTAGCTCATTAAATTCTATTTATGCAAATAATTTAGAAACATTATATGTAAATATCTGTATAGCACTAAGAATTTTATTGACACAACCAGTTACAGTTGCAAGTGGAGAAAGATCTTTTTCGAAATTGAAACTTGTAAAAACATATCTTCGATCAAAGTTATCACAAGAACGGTTAGATGGCCTATCAATAATTGCGTTTGAAAATAATATTTGCGATCATATAAAGACTGAAAAAATTATTAATCAATTTGCCAGCGCCAAAGCAAGAAGAGCAACATTTCAATAGTTGAATGTAGGCTTTTACGGCCGCTATCAATCTCGCTGAAACCCTCTCTTTTAATGTTTATATTTATTTTAATTTTTTAATCAAGGCACGAGGATATGGTAAATTACCTATTAATGCTAGGCATTTGCAGGGGGCGCCAAAGGCGCTCGCGCCGCTACTGACTCGACCTACCAGCTATAAAACTAGAACTGAAAATATTAAAAGTGTCAAATCTGTCACAAAGTCACCTCGTTTTACGGTATCTAAATCAATACCTTTCTAGGCAGAACGAAGTCTGGCGGGTCAGCTAGTACTTCTATAAGTTAAAGAAATATGTAATAAAATTAATACTTAGAATTGCTTTACCTTATTTCTTTGTGTGTGAGTGTACGTGTTGGAAACTGCAGTCGTCGCTATAGCAAGTACTGTTTCCGCTGGATTTCCTCTCCGGAGAATTTTTGTTATTTGTATTATTTTTTCTATTGTATTTGTAAGTAGTTGCTATGATGGAAGATGTTCTCAGGGTTTTGAATGATCCAATGCGAGACCTCAACAATCTGTTTGGAAGTTGAAAAGGTCTACTTACAGTTATAAACGCTCTGGAGCAGTGGATGTTACAGAAAACCGTTTTTTCTTACTCGCATGGTTTATATATCTGATGACAGTCAATTGTCTGCTAATCTTTCAAAATTCGTTAGAGACATTCTTTTGTTAATAATCGTCTTTATAAATTTATATAGGTTCTTTCGAAATTCACTATATACACTGATGTTCCAAGGTTGATGTTCATACAACCACCTTTATTTTTTGACTTAAAATTTCCCTAACTGTATTTGTTTGTTCGTTGTAGGGATTGCTTTAATTGTGAAAATTTGTCAGAAAGTGTAGATATAAATGTAAAGTGATTTTTTTACATAAAATTAATTAAACAACTTAAATACATACATTTATAATAAGCCTAGTATTTTTGGATTCTCTTTAAGTTTGTCATTGGCTGGAGAGGCTTTGATTATAGGCAACGTGTGCCCCTCTTCTACTTCAGGCAGGTATTGAGCAAATTTGCCACATCATCTCATACATATGAGTAATAAAGATAAAATTAACGTTTTTTACGAGACAGAAAAAGGGAGAATAACATTAAAATATATACTTAATAATGTTATCTAAACCCCAGCGAGAAAAAATAACCAATTTAACAAGAATTGATTAATTTATGCAATACTATCTTATTCAGAAAGCTTGTTTTACTAATTTTGTTCCGGGACCTATCACTTCATTAACACAGGATGTCTTGGATTAATATATTACAATATAACATAAATTTAATAAAGATCTTTATAGAGTAAATTCATTGTTTTAACAAAAATTATAAGATCCTGAGTGGTTTAAGAAGATAAAATAAGCTGTTGCTAGTTGTTGAGACGTGTGAATCGTTCTTATTAAATAATTCAGTTGTTATCTTTTTGCGACTTACTTCTTCGCGATTGGACTTTGGAATGTTTAATTAGTAACATTTAAATTTAGCTAAAACTACGAACATAGGCCGGATTTATATATAATATATGAGTTGGAAAATTTTTGCGAATATAAAAATTTATAATTTTTTTGTTTTCTGTTATACGAGGGTAAGCTAAAAAATTCGGTAACTAACTATGAGATGGCGCTATGTAAAAGCAATCTTTGACGCTATTGTATAGCTTGATCTTTTAGTGATAGTTTGATGTGTCTCGTTCAAAGCAGAGCACTTTTGTCGCTTCGTAGAAATGGATATCGAAATTCGTGCACTGATTAAATACCTGTGGAAAAAGTATTCTTCGCCTAGAGACATTCATGTTGATATGGTAAATGTGTTAGGCGAGTATGCTCCTTCTTTTAAGACTGTTTCCAAATGGGTGAATGAATTTAATAGTGGTTGTACAAGAGTAAATGACGATTCCCGTTCTGGACATCTTAAAACAGCCACTTCTGCAGAAAGTGTGCAAAAACTTTTGAAATTTGTGAAAGCTGATCGCCGATCCATATTGCAAGATATTGATGAGGCAACATCTCCAGAGAGCGGACATCTAAGCACAACACAGCAAAAATTCAAACGCGTTAAATGTTCTGCAGTAATTTTGGAACGGTATTGGCAAAATCCAACACATTTTTTTCGGCAAATTTGTGACGTGCGATGAAACTTGGCTCCACCGCTATATACCGGAAAATAAACAGCAATCAAACAGTGGATTAAACGTGGTGAACCCACTTCAGGAAAGGCCAAAGTCAGTATGTCGGCAGGAAAGTTGATGGCTTTCGTTTTCTGGGATGCAGAGGGATAAACGATTACTGCACTATACTATTCTAAACATTTGGATCGATGGAAGGAAGCTATCGACGAAAAACTACCCGGAAGGAAGCATAAAAATCACTTTCCATCAAGAAAATTGGCCAAATTAAAGTTCGAAACGCTTGAGCATACCCCTCATTCGCCGGATTTAGCTCCGTCAGACTATCATCTGTTCCCCAAACTGCAGAAACACCTTGGCGGTATGAAATTTGCTTCGGATGAGGAGTTGATAGCTGCCGTGGACCACTATTTGAGGAGCTCGCGGAAAATGAGTACTGTAAAGACATAAACTTGATCATCGACTAAATAAATGTATTGATTTAGAGGAGATTATGTCGAGAAATAAAACACTTTTCAGTGAAATATTGTTATTTGTTATACTTTAGTTACCAAATTTTTCAGCTCACCCTCGTATATCGGTATACATATATCCTTTCAGGCACGCGTTATGAAATATTCATCACTTTATTATTACAATAAATTAACCTTCATCGGAGATTGTCAATTGGATCGACAACAAAGAACACATCTACTGCATTTGCGTTCACTTCAAGCGCTCTTTATTTCATTTTTTTCATACAGTAAATAATACAAATGGAGTCAAATGTAGAAGAAACAGTATACTTTATGGTTTATTAGGTAATAATTTTTATTTAAGCGATGTAGAATGATTTGTACATAAGGCGCAACTAATACACTTCCTCTAAAAGTATTTCTATAAAATTGTGTATTCTATTCTTCAAATTTTCAGTAGTTGTAACGTGCCATCGAAAAAAAACATAATTGGTGTAGGCTATGTAAATGTTTTTGATCGTTGCTTTAGCTACTACCACATAATGACATTTATTATTTGACATTTTATTGTAACCAAAGTTCATAACTTCAAATTAAATGTCAAGGAATAAATGTCAATGTGTGAAAGTGGCTAAAGTAACAATCCATTCACATAGCCTACTCTAATTATGATTTTTTTCGATGTGTCTATACTTTCTGCTGATGTTACTTTTACGTTTTTCGTTGGCATAAAAGTCAAATCATTGCTGATAGCTGTTAATTATTTAAAAAAAATCAGTATTACTTCACAGTCTTAACCGTTGCAGGCGATATTTCTTAAAGTTATCAAGATATAAAAGCGTTTTGTTTTCGTAGGTTTAATAATATTATAGTAAATACTTCTTATAGTTGTCAAACTGTGAAAACAGTTATTTTTTTACGAATTTAACAGGTACAGTCGTGACCAGATAAATGTAGTACAACCTTAAATTTCACATATGTCAAAAATTGGAAATTTTATTATTGTAAGACAAGCTTTAGCTTAAGCTGTTTGTCATAAAAATCAAATGTCAGATCATACCGGAAAACCAACTTACACCATACAATTTTTTTTAAAAAACGCTTGTACTACATTTATCTGGCATCGACTGTACAACCGACAAACTATTTCTGACAGCTGTAAATTATAAGAACAGATATTTTTGTATTCTCTTGCACATTTTATTTCGCGGTTGAAGTTGCGTGCGGAAAATTGATTTCCTTGTACTAATGCAGGAAATAAAAATTTCACTAAAGCAATAAATCCAGATCTAAATGTCGTAATACACCTTGATAATGCCTTGACATGTTACATATTCCTCCACAAAAAATAGTACCGATATAAATACATATATTGTTCATTAATAAAATTTTGCTCGTAACAAAAAATATTGTACAAATCACGTGCGTGAAGACCATTTCCAAAGTTCGCCATGATGCTGGGATATATCATCTTCCCACACTTGGTATGCAAATAACTAATTTCTTAGATTTGGCAATTGTATGTAATCGTCAAAATACATTTAAAAGTTGCTACATTTTCAAATCCGCTTTTCTACAGTTTTGATAGCTTTAACTGTCAACATATTTCTGGCAGCTCTCAAATTGTAAATTGTAGTTACTTTTTTCCATGTTGGCAATTACACTGTCGATTTATGTTAATCATAAAAGCAGTTATTTTTTGGCTTACTGTTTTGGCGGTTGTAACAGTTACAATATTTCTAACAGCTGTCAACCTGTAATAGCACCTATCTTTACTTAATTTATTTTAACAGCTGTACCCGTCGTAACATTTATGTACCGTGCCTTCAAAATCTTTCCTCATTAGAGTCGGCCATGCTTTTTTTTAATGGTTGGCCAAAGTGCATGTAAATCTGTCAGAAATGCATCATTTTCACAGTTTGGTTATGTCATATAAATGTGTATCTGTAATAATTATAGAGTAATTAAGTTTTTGAACAAATATTTATTGCAAAAGCCAAAATTGAGAGAAAATAATACTAAAGCAGATGTTGGAAATGTTGACCGTTGTTTTGTAGACAAAGTTGAACTCTACGCTTCATGCTTTCAAAGCCATTTATTAAGATTTCTTCGGTGATGTCAGCACAAGCATTAACAATAGCATTACGAAGCTCTTCGATTGTTTGATGTATGATCTTGAAAATCGTATTCTTTAAATATGGAAAAATAAAATAATCTAATATTGTCAAGTCTGGAGATCTTGCAGGAAAATTAAAAATTCTTGTATCGAAAAATTGCTGTAAAAAAGCCATTGTTTCTCGAGATTTGTGCGCTGGTGCATTGTCTTGCTGGAAATATCCTACCGTAAGTTCATCATCATGAAGTTCGTTGATAAGCGGTTGTAATAATTCGTTTCGATATCTTTCAGCAGTTACGGTTTGGTTAAAAAATATAGGCCCAATAATTCGTCTTCTTGAACCTGCTAGCCAGACACCTATTTTTTGCGGATGCAACAAAGTTTCAAATAATTCATGTGGATTATCTGCAGACCAAATTCTCATGTTTTGCTTGTTTAAATAGCCAGAGAGATGGAACCACGCCTCATCAGAAAAATAACATTTGTCAAGAACATCGTTATTATTTACGTTATTCAAAAACCATTGACAATACTGTGTTCTCGTACCAAAATCTATCTCTTTAAGTTCTGAAACTGCTTGAATTTTATAAGCAAAATTTTAAATCCTTTTTTAAAATCGTATGACATGTTCCCACTGACAAACCAACTTTTTGCGATAGTGTTGCGACAGATTTTTTGGGTGAGTGTTCCATTCGCTGTTGAACATCTTCGATTAAATTTGCTGTTCGTTTTTTAGCGCAAGCTTGAATTTGTTTTAGCAGTTGTGCGTAAGTAACTGGCAAATTAGGAAATTGTTGTCGGAATTCTTCTATGCACCGATTAATGGAATAAACCCATTCTCCATTTTCTAATTTTCGCCCAGTTCTATAGTAACATTGAATTATAAATATTTTATGTTCTAATTCTAACATTATAATAAAATAATTAAGAAAATATAAACGTAAATTATTTGAATTTAAGTTTGACAACTGTCAGAAGTTGAAGTTCTGAAAAGCATGGCATTTGCACCAACCTATGATAACTAAACTGACAAAAAAAGCCTACTCTGATGAGGAAAGATTTTGAAGGCGCGGTATATAAAAAATATAAAAACAGTACTTTTCAATGTTGACATTGGTAAAAAACAAAATACATTAGATAACTGTGACATTAGCCAAAAAGTGTAGCACGGTGCAGCACTGAACTACACTTTACACAAGATTTTCCTTCCTTTGCTCGGTGTAAACGAAACCAGTGATGCACTAGGATTGTTTTTATCTGCACCAGGGTAATACCAGGTGTGAATTACACTATTTTTAATGTCAACCATATGTATGTATGTCGAAGTAATTAATGGAGGTAGTTTATTCATGCCGTTCTACGAATGCTATTTATTGGAATTTGTGCAGTATACATTAATAAGGAAACATTTTGAATATTTATGAAACGCATGCAAAGGGAAGGCAAAAAGAGGTTATGTATGGACTATAAAGTGTTCTTATCTCATAAATTATATTAAATTACAGACGCCATTATTATAGCAATTTTTGATGGTTCAAATGCAATTTTCTTCTAAAAAATGCTATCGAATAAGGTTGTTAGTAATAAAGTAGGATTTGAAGATAAATTAGTGAAAAATATCTTTGAATTTTAGTCCAAATTGAGGCATTTTTAAGCTTTCAACGGATAATTTATCATAATGGAAATTGAGAGTTGTTTTTATAAATACATATATGCAAAGAAACTGCTAAAAGAGTTTATCTTAACTAATTTTTTTAACGCTGCAAGTCCTAGTAAGTAGAAAGAGAATAAATATTACGAATTTGTAGCAGCAATGTGTT
Organism: Holotrichia oblita; assembly: GCA_023690525.1. Lineage (NCBI taxonomy): Eukaryota > Metazoa > Arthropoda > Insecta > Coleoptera > Scarabaeidae > Holotrichia > Holotrichia oblita. The sequence goes on along the minus strand of CM043017.1, from coordinate 139,359,455 downwards.
CACATTATATAATATAGATCTGGAAGTCACTTTTATAAAGGATTAATAACTACACAATGCGTGAATTCAGAAAGTGCTACATATTCGGTTTTTTGTCATGTCAGGTTATGATGAGTTGATTGTTGAGGTTACGTTATAAATTCATCTAGACTCGATTCGTTCCTTTGTATTGTTGGCTTCGTTGCAGCACTGCAAAAATTGTAGTGTAAATTACACTATACTGAAGTCACATGTGTAGTTTTAATTATTCTGTCAAAAGTTTTAATTAATAGAAAAAACTGCATGTCCATGCTTTAGTATTCTCTGTCTTAGTTTTCCCCGACGGATTGTATCTTATCAACAAAGTACATTATAAAATTCATTCAATAAAGAAGTAAGACTAACATTGGTACGTGTAATCCGAAGCAGTTACTTGGTCTTTCTATTAGATGTAAAGATGAGAAGCAATTTTGAAATATTGCTCAATGAGGAAAATTTTCAGATAATATGGTTGGTATGCTTTAAGCGCTGGTTTTTCAAAATTTACAATGCGATGCAGTTAGTTGTATATGCTACTGTTAGATTGAGTGTTAGTCTTTGTGTTTATTGTGTATGTAGTTTATTTTAGGTGCAGTCAGAAAAAAATCGTTTTCTGAAATGAAGACGCAACAAAACTTCGAGGGAGGAATAAAAGTTAGGGCGAGTAATGTTTCAGACAGACAAAAAAGTAGAACACACATCTAGATAATGGTTATCTGTTTTTAATATTCCATTTATATAAAGCTCTTAAGCTATTGCGTTATTCAATAATAATTCATTATTTTTTATCACAACTTATTTAACATATCGCTTTCGTAACAGCAATATCTGGTATTTCTGACGTGTTCTCTATTATACCTTATCGTTGTTATTGTTTCCAGCGTGTATGATTAGAAAAGTGATAGCAGAAGAAAACTGTATAATATTGGACAAGATGTTTCTTGATGCAAGAAATGGAAGCACTCGTCGTGTTACGAAAATGAAATTAGGGCAATGTCAAACAACTATGCCTAAGTCTGTGAAAGTGTGCAAAATTTTTCTGAATCATAATTTTTGCTAATACATTTGTCCAATACATAACATGAAAATAAAGCAAAATAAGCAAAAATCTTTGTAAAATTATTTTTATGTGAATTTTTTTATTTGTATCTAATTATAAATTTTATCAAACTGTATATTAATTTAATAACAGTTTTAATTAATTCTAATATTCTATATACATAAGTAAGTAAGTAATCATAATAATGGTCCGTTTGGTTAACTTTTTAGTTACAATGGAGAAAAGTTTTCAAGTTCTAATTAATGTTTTTAACAGGTATGTTAATTCATACCTGTTCTAATTTAACTTCTCAAACTTGCTACATTAACATTATCTATTCTTTTCGGCGAAATTTTAACTGCAGCGAACGCAAAATAAGACAATGTAAAACAGGTCAATTAATCTACTCCCCCAATTTATGCAAAAACACCCCACGGGACTCATTATTAAAGAAGGAAGTACAATATACAAACGCAGATACTGGTATATACATACTATATACATGTGTAAATCTAAAACGAAATTACCGAAAAGTAAACAACTCTAGGTAAATACTGATGCAAAGCATACAAGATCCGTTTTATTGTGCCATAAATTCGATTCAGAAACGCGAAAAGCCTAAAACACACAAACAAATCTCACGAAAAATACTTATACTTACCGAGTTGAAACTTTTACGAGACGAGTCTTAGAGAAGGGAAAAAGCGAACGAAAGGCAGATTCGACACAAGTTTATCTTCGCGTACTTTCTGGAAACTTTTTCTTTTAAGAAGCGGTTGCTTGTCTTTTTAAAACTGCAGAAAGTTTCAAGACTGAATAATGATTACGCATGTTGAACAATTTGTTAGTCTTATTAAAAGTAGAAAACAAAAAAACAGATAACTTGAAACAGCAGTGAAACGATCGGAGATATTTTCACGACGCGACGCGCACTACTATCACTCGACGCTCCTGTAACCTATTGCGAATTGGGTTTTCGATGTTGCGGACCAAGCGGACTGATTTAAACTAACACCAGAACTCCTAGGCAGTCTGCGGATGTGGAAAACATTGGCTTGCGTAGTCTTTCTAAGTCGTATATGGCGTAGTTTCGTCGTGCAAGTTGCACATTCTGATCACAGTTTCTTTTTGTCATATAATATCTGGATAGAATTTTAACTCGCAATTTATGTTGGAATTATTTTCAAGCACTTTACGTTACGCAATAAATAGTTAATCGTGATCTAATGTCAAATTACGTGAAATATTAATATTATTACGCACTTCAAGACTAAATAAAAATGTTTTTTATATAGAAAGAATGCTGGTTAGGAATTACCAACCTAAGTTTATAAAAGGAGAAGTTGAAAATAGTTTTAAAAGGACAAAGTTTAAGGAATTTGCTGCACTAAACAATTTCTCAGAAAAGCTAACCATATATATTGTCCAGTATAAATAATTGAACATCCAGTAAACGTTAAAATATTTTAATGACATATTTAGAAAATATACAGGGTGCTTAAAACAGATGCGTCAATATTAAAGGGGGTCATTGCCTAGGTTATTTTATACAAAAAAGTTACTATAAACTTAGGTCCGCAAACGCTTCGTTACCGATCTACAGCGTGTTGAACTTTAATTTAAAAAAAAAACAGTAAAAATTAGATTTTTCCAAAACTACTTGAGATATCATAATGAAATTTTAGGCGTGTTAATAGCTGTGGGAGGCACATACTTTGCAATACAACACGATCTTTTAGTCGTACCAGTGGCGCGCGTATTGGCGCGTCACAGGCTATTTTTCAAGAAAAAAAATAGGACGCCGTTGATTTCTCTAAAGATAAATATATGTTTTTATTCTTTGTTCAATTGTGAAGAAAAAAGCTCTCTTAACTTTTTATCGTACGACGAACCGTTTTTTAGAAAAAAAAACATTTGAGTGCATGTCCATTTATTACAGAAAAAAAATTTAAAAATTAAAAAAAATTAAAGAACAAAAACAAATGTTTCACCAAACCAACAATTTTACCAACCAAAAATTACAAAAACTGTGCGAAGTGACCACCTCGAGCTCGGATGCAAGAATCCAATCTTCTCCTCATTGACTGGCGAACTCTCTAAAAACACCAGGATCGGTTTTAATTGAGTTGCACCCAGAAATGATTCAATTTCTTAAGTCTTCTACGTTTTCCAATGGAGTAGCCTACACCAAGGACTTCAAATGGCCCCACAGGAAAACATCCAGGGGATTTAAGTCCGGAGATCGTACAGGCCATAAGTGAGGTCCACCTCGGCCAATCCAGCGATTTCCGTATGCTTGTGTTAAGATATCACGAGCTACTTGACTAAAGTGGGCTTGTGCGCCATCGTGCATATACCACATTCCATCTCTAATTGCTAATGGTACGTCCTTCAGAAATCCAGGGAGCGTGTTTTCCAAAACGTTGTGGTACACCTCTCCGGTAAGTCTCCCTGGTAAAAATACCGGTCCAATTAGACAGTCACCCACAATCCCATGCCAAACGTTCAAAGAAAATTGATGTTGAAAGCGATCTTCAACAATTTCATGTGGATTTTCGTCACACCATACATGGTTATTATGGAAATTGCGTATTGCATTACTTGAAAAATTCACTTCATCGGTGAACTGAATCATCATCAGGAATTGAGGGATTTGAACCATTTTGTGCAAAAGCCATTGACAGAATGCAATGCGAGGAGGAAAATCAGCAGGAAGAAGTGCTTGAAGGCGTTGTATATGGAATGGATACAACAAATTTTCCTTCAGAATGTGCCAAATAGTCCCATTACTTACATCCAAAGCGCCAGCAATTTTTCGTACCTCGATCTTCTTTAATCATGTCTAGCACATCCTCTTCCAGGTCTACCGTTCTTGCTGTCCTTGGCCTTCCTGCTCCTCCATTTCGTCTTAATGTGCCTGTTTCATAAAGACGCCGATGAATACTTTCGAAAGTTTTTCTATCAGGAGCAATACGGCCAGGAAATCTTTCAGTATACAACCACATAGCTTCTAATGCATTGCCATCAGCAAGTCCATAAATGTAGTGCATGTCGGTCATCTCGGCATTCGTATAGCGATTCATGATAAGGAACTTGAACAAATTCGACACATACAAAATTATTAATCACTAGACTCATTCAATATGTCAGTGAATAAAACAGAAGTGTTTAAAAATATTTTTATAGGCATGATAAATGGATATGCACTAAAATGTGTTTTTTACTAAAAAACGGTACGTCTCACGATAAAAAGTTAAGAGAGCTTTTTTCTTCACAATTGAACAAGGAATAAAAGCATATTTTTATTTTTAGAGAAATCAGCGGCGTCCTATTTTTTTCTTGAAAAATATCCTGTGACGTACCAATACGCGCGCCACTGGTATGAATAAAACATCGTGTTGTATTGCAACGTATGTGTCTCCCACAGCTATTAACATGCCTAAAATTTCATGATATCTCAAGCCGTTTTGGAAAAATCTAATTTTTACTGTTTTTTTAAGTTTAACTTCAACACGCTGTAGATCGGTAACGAAGCGTTTGCGGACCTATGTCTACAGGAACTTTTTGTATAAATTGACCTAGGTAATCACCCCCTTTAATATTGACGCATCTTTTTTAAATACCCTGTATATTCTATTCGTATGAAAAACTGGCAACAATTTCATTACAGAATTCTTTGCTGGAAGTATTGTTTATCTCAAAATAAATTAGATTCAAATTTAAATTGGCATGATATTCTACCGCTCAATTTATTAGTTGTCTTGACTCTGTTTAGCATAGATTAACTGTTATTGTGTATTCGTTTGTATTTTGTAATTTTGTAGGTAATTGGTGTTTTCAGAGAACATGATTGCATTTTGGCCTCTGGGACCGCTGCGAAAGTGTTTCTTAGTTTGGCATATTTTAGAAAGACGGAAGCCAAAATACAGAGAGCGAATAGGCATTTCCAAAACTTAAATTTAGGAAGGACGCAATAACCACGTAACTCTTTAGTGGGTCCCAAGCCATCAAGGGATCGAAGGGAACGAAAAGGCCGATAAGTTTGCCAAAGAAGCAGCGAAAATACCTTTCATTGGACCTTATCCCTGTTGTGGACTGCAAAAGAGCCACCTAAAACAAGCAGTTAACAAATGAGACAGAAAGGTGTCCGCTGGTAGAATACGCCACGACAAAAGCACGCGAAAGCACTGTTATCAGGATCGTCTAAGACAGCACAGTCGTTGCTATCTTTCAGCAAAAAGGACCTTGGTCTGCTGGCAGGGTTTCTGACAGGTCATGTGGCCCTGAAGTACCACCTACATAAACTCGGAAAAGCTGAAGATCAAATCTGCCGTCTATACCAATACGATCTAGTGACGGCAGAACACATTCTGTGTAAATGTGTTGCTGCCAGTCATACTACATATCAATACTTCTTCTAACGCCTACTGACATCCGCGAAAATCTCAGAGTAATTCTAACGTTCATTAAAAGCCTCCAACTGGTCTGACAGCCAGAAGGGCAATGTTACAATAGACCTATGCAGGTCGCGGTGACTAAAGGCAGCAGTGCCACTGCTCTCAGATCTAATCTAAGGAATAACTGGAGAACAACAACTGGACAAACTCAAGTGAAGAAATTGATAGACTTCTCGAACTACGAATAGGCAGGAATTTGATCTAAGAAAGTCAGAGTTGAGAACACTTACGGGCCTTCTAACTTGTCATTGGCTTCTAACAAACTATCTCAAAAATATAAGCAACACCTAGGTCGACTTGGCATCGAGAGTATTGAGCATGTATTTGGAACTGTAAAGCATTAATCCATCTACGGAGAGCAATTCTAACGTCAGAGGAGACCAAAGCCATGGTATCGAAACGAAACCCCTGATTCGTTAAGAGTATTAAATTGGAAAGGTGCTAATGGAAACGGGTAATCAAAATAGATCAAAAGGTAGCAGTGAAGAGAGGTATTTGAAATCTGAACTCTTTTACAATACAAAATAAGTAGTTTACCAACATTTTATTCATAGAAAAGTTGTCGGACAAAAAAACTGCTAGAAAGAATAATAAGTAATTGGCTTTAGATATGGTAAGTCCAATGAAGCATTCTACAAATTCTAATATATTTGGATTTGAAGAATATTATTGTACTTTAGTTTTTTATATGCGGAAAAGAAATAAGAATCTTCTTGTGCTATCTAGTATCAAACACGACGACAGCGTTTGCGAAAAATAATATCAAAGGGGGTATAAAAAGAGGTAAAAGAGATCAACATACAAAGGCGAGAATTTGTCCCTAGAATTAGATAACGAAGGATCAAACTTACAATATTTAACAGGCTACAAAATTATATCTAAATAATTAAAATTTCCATTTCGATTAAATTACATCATTTTGCAAAGAAATCACTATATTTACTTACTTTAAACTAATGTATTGTCTGCTATTTAAATAATAAGATATGCTTTTCATAAAAATTTTCAAAATCGAATGAATCTGTAAAATAAACTAGGAAAGTCCAAACGATATAGATATCATACTTAATTTTCTCAAGAAATTTTTTCTTCTAAATCTACCAGCAGGGTTTTGGTCCATAAAACCGTATGCGAGTTTTACGCTTCCGTAAATTCGTGCGAGTTCCACAGGGTTAAAATAAATGGGAAAGCTGTCAATTTATCGTTATTTGAGTTTAAAATGTATTATATTGAACTCTAATCCAGACAACAGCAATGAGATAAAATTTGAAATTATTACGGCTTTTGGAAGATATGAAAAATATAATAAGCAGAAAGTTGTTTCAGGAAACCGGAACGCAGCAAAAATTTATCATTACTGGAAAACCTCAAAAGTAATTTGCTTTAGAAAATGTGTGTTTGGATATTGATAATGATTTATACAAGCAATATTTTAACAAAACTTCTTGAAGTACATTATGCGTAATTAGAATGTTGTGTACGACGTTTTAGCATAATGAGTGACTTTTAATTAGCCATGAGAAAGTTCCATATGCTTCTCCTTCTCAGATTTTATAGGCAAATCGACAGTATTACAATTAATTAGAATTGAGGTCGCCATAAATTACACAGACTTACAAAATTAAACTATTTGTTTCGACAAAAAATTCCAAATTGTCATACAGTCAAGTTTTTGTTTATATATATATATATATATATCTATAAATCCAAGTTAATTTAATTTGATAATTCTATAATCTCAGAAATTCCCTGTAAGTGAATGTTTAACAAAAACAAATTACTTAATATAATCAACTTCTTTTTGTAGTCCATTCAGTCATTCTATTGTGTTGTGCGTTTCATGAACTTCCGATCGAGGTAGTGGTAAATTTGATAAATAATTAGTTGGCTAATATCAGCTGGTGCTTTGTTTGGATATTCTGTATTGACCCGTTTCTCTATTTATTATGAAATTTTCTATTTTTTATCTGATTATTTGAGCTCTGGTTGTCAAAGAACAGCTTTGTTCGTTTAATAATTTGCTTTGTATCTAATATAAGCAACTGTAACCACAGTATTTCTTTGGCAGTTTAAACAGGTGCAATATATTCTGTGTCAGTTGTTAATAAACTGGTTCTTATGTTAATTTCAAAATGTATCCTGTTGTAGACTGACTATTAATCACTGCCATAGTCTGAATACAAGTAAGCATTTCTTGATATTTATATTGGTGTATTTTTGAGTATTGCTAACACTAGCAGCAAATAAGTGCTTGGTGATATTGCACTTCATCTTCTTCTAGAATATTTTCTTTTTCACTGATTAGTATCTTTGGATTCGCACGAATTTGATTGGAATTGGTTTCGTCTAAAACTAAACGTTTCACAATATGTCTTATGTGTTTTTTCTAAATGTAATCATCACACCATCTGGGGGGTTATTCTCGTCTGAGTGGAAATTTCAAGAGAATTTCCTATAAATAATTCCTATTCAGTTGACTTTCTCACGTTTTCGTAACGAGTAGTATCGAGGAGTGAGCGGTGAAAATTTTTCCACTGTTTCGAGAATAACCCCCCTGGTGTAGTCTTATAAATATCAATATCAAAGAAGAAAACTGATGTTTTAATGTTAAATTGTTTTATTTCATAGGCATTTTGAGCAGTAGCTAGAAGCAACGCACGATTCATGTCATATTTTGCTGTCGGTGCAATTTCTTTTGTGTGACTGCTTCTCTTGTGTTTGATTAAAAGTTTTTGGTGTTTCGTGCGTTGAAGTGTTTAGTGTTCTACTTCTGCACCAAGAGATCCAGTGAAGAACTTTCCTTCTCTTTATTGACAACCTCTGGCACATAAACTGACTTTATATCAAGAAATAGTATTATCGGTATTTTGTTTTAGTTTGACTACCCATTTTGACAAGTTGGCTTTATTTCCAGGAACTAAGGTTGTGTTTTTCCGCGTTTAATTGTTTCTAGGATTTTCACAGCATCTCGCCTAATTATGTTTCTCCAAAGTAAACTATTTGTCCCAAGCGAATGGCAAGTTTTTCAGGGCTTAAACTGTGAAAAAAATTGATTTTCCATAGTTATTGAACCCCGGCATTTATCGTCCTTTTTTTTTTTTTAATAGTCAGTGCTTAGTTGCGGTGACTCCGTCAAGAAATGTATTACTTTTCTTTTAGTTTCACTGCAATTTTGACAGTGTTGTTTAGTGGTTGTGTATTCCCGTGTTTAATTTTTTCTAGGATTTGTGACAGCATTATGTTTCTCCAAAGTAAACTTTTGTGATGCACTGCTGTTAATCAGCTTTGAAACCAAATTGATTTTATAGTTAGTCGATATGTGAACAACATTGTTGATACGGTTATAACACTTACGCCTTCCCTATAGATTTCGGTACGTCAATTACCTCGACTTGGTCTCGATGGTATAAATACATTGTCGTCCTTATTATCACTAAACGTAATTTCGACCATCTGTTGTTTGGATCAAAATTCTGGCATTTTTCATTAAAAATTAGATCACGGGAAACAGTTGCTTTTTTGTAATCATGTGAAAGAATGATAATTTATGAAACTTTGTATCCCACAAGGGTTAATTTGTTACTTAGATTTAAACTTAGTTTATTTTTGACTTTTACAATGAATCTGCACATCCAAAGTTCAATTCATATCGAATTTTGGTTTGCTTTTTTGAAATTTTGGCGGCAGAACCTTTTACGACCACTTTTCACTATAGTACTGTTGTCTCTTTTCATTCAAGCGAAGTGTATCGGGCAGTTTCTTCCGGTCTCTGTTGCAGTGTTATTGTTCATTATGTACATGTAAAGTTTAACAGAATAACCAACTTTATCATTAGACAATATGCAAATTTCTTTAAAACAATTTAAAATATCAGTTTTCTGTTTCAGAAAATAAATTAGTTTGATCGACATAAGTTCCGGTTTTCGGTCATAGTGTCGTCAATTGACGACACCGTATTTTAGCTTCCAGCATAGGAACTGAATAGCTGCAAATACAATTTGGTCATGATGTATTCAATTGAACACATTGTTAGCAATTCTCACAATGCACTATGGTGCCACCTGGTGCTGAAAGCCAGTATGAAAAAAATTAAAACTTCTTGGTGGACAATTTGTTACAGGATGCTGTACACTACATTTTGAATATTACTGCGTTGTATTTTGTTTTTGGAATTTTTGTTTTGGGGATTGTGCGTAGGAAAGTGAACAGATTTGTGTGTGACAGGGACCACTAGTGCTTATATCTGGACAATATTTTTGCAAAATTGGAAGTCGTCAAATAAATACAGCGTAACAATACGGATATTATTGTATAGGGTAACATAATCTCAAATATTAAGTGATAGTTCATTTATTCATTACTATATAGATAATCTCCAAAAATATCGTCTAAACGACAATTGACATATTAGAAGATGGCGTACTTGGCTGAGCATCTATCGGAAATTGAAGATCTGAGCGAAGACGATGAAAATCCATCCGTCAATGAAAGCTCTGGACCTGAATATTTGTCTGCCAGTGACGAAGATTTTGAAGAAAAAAATGAACAAATCCAGGAATCTGAAGAAGTTGTGGAAACTGAAAAAGTCAGGAAGATGTACCTCCTGAAGTCCCTACTGAACCTCAGCCTGGCCCAAGAACCGCATGTTTAGCTTCATCGCGCAAAAAAGATGTAATGAAGGAGTTTATGACGCAAAATCGAGGAAAGGGGTCCAACTTCTAACTGCAAACATCAAGTGGTTTGAGAAAACAGTTGAAGATGTAGTTGAGTAAGAAAGTCCAATCCATTTTTCTCAATACGTTAGCGATGAACTGTTTGAAGAAATGGTTGAGTTCACAAATTTGTATGGCATAAAACAGCATCAAAGATTTGATTCCTCCTGCCTCCAAGAAATGAAAACGTTTGTTGGCATCCATTTGCTACCCCTTTGTAACTTTACCTTTAGTCACGATGTTGTCAATTAACGACATGTGCCAATCTCTGAACACAGTTTCAGATTTTCTCTCTGAACCAAAATAAATAGTGACCGAAAGGGTTAAATTAACTCACATAGTTTTAAATTTACCGAGCTAGATTTGATCTTTTTTTGGGATTTGTGATGGTTTTTGGAGCGCACGAACCACAGATAACAATAAATATAAATTCAATATTTGAAGATTATGATAACCTAAAAAGATTTTTTGGTCGAAACTCATACTTAATTCCACGGTGAAGATATTAGCAACACATAGATACGTATGTCTAACAATACAAAAGACTATTTGATCTGGTATCAACTGAAATGTCATAGTTCCACTATGAATATACAATCGATATTAATTAAACTGTTAACACATAGATACGTATGTCTAACATATCTATCTATCTGGTACGGAAAATATTGCTGAACAATGCTCAAACCTCAATTATACTGTTACTTCATTTTCTATTATATTGGTTTAGATTAATTTCATTATACATTGACGTATATAATAAAAGGATAAGTAGAAAAAATGTAACCGGACATAACTGGAACTAAAACATGCTCTCACCATTTATTTAATTGACAATAATACGTTTCGACTGGAGTAAATTGACTAAATGTCCACATTTACTGACTGCGAGTAGGTACAGCAAATGGAGCGCACTCTTTTTAGCCGGAACGTTACTCTCGAACGCGACCCTGCATATGTTCTTATTTTCTGTCGAAAAAGATTTAATACCTCATTTCATCCCCTTTTGTTAGAAAACATCAAAATACTTTTAGCCACAACACTTTCTGTGACTTACATGCAAGGAAATTTGTAACCAGTGAGAATTTCAACAGGTTCAATTTAAATTTAATTACATTTTCATTTTAGTTATAATGGTTATTTTTGTAGAAAGAAATTTTAAAAACTATATTCCATAATCTTTTTTTTTTACCTTTAACTTACTGATTAATAATATGGAAGGAAAAATATATTTTTTAACACGTTTTAAGTATATCTTTAAATCTTTAGCTGAAATATATCTCAAATATTTTCAGAAACATGTTATTAAAATACCGACGTATATCCCTCGTTTAAATTTAAAATTACTACCACAAAAATTCTCACAGCATATTTGTAAAGAATCACGATCGCTCAGCTTTTCTAATCCTTTCGTTTTCATTTTTAATAATCGTATCTGAAATATTCAGGGCGACTTCGCCCATTTCAGACCACATTTTCGGCGGTATAATAACCATAAACGGTTAGTTACTGCAATACAGCTGCTAGCTAGACTATAAAAACATTATCGTCAGCGTTTAACATCTACTTTTTATATAACTGAAGTTTCGTAGTACATTAAAATCAAACTACATTTTTGATAAGTCTTTACAATTTCTCTAAAACCGTTTTTCATGGTTTTGTAATCAGTATCTCTTCTAATATCACGCTTGAGGTTTATAGGAAAACCTTCCCTGGTTTTTTTTTAATTTGCGGTTGCTTAAATAATTTAATATAGACAGGCCCTAGTTAAGAGTATATGATTCTGTTAAACCTCTTATTCGATGTAAGGAAGGTCTCACACCTAATCCATTAGAGAAATTGAACTTTGCCTTTGGGTTTTGCTTATAAGTGTTTATATAATATTTAGGGTTCTACTCCATTTGAGGATGTCGGGTAGCACAGATGGCTTCAGGTGCTGTGATAATTAGGTTGGGAAAGGATTTACTACTGTCTTAATCTTAATAATCTAATGAAAATTTTACTAAATAAACATTTTGTGACATAATGAAATGATTGATGATCTTTTAGAATTCGATTATTAAAAGGATGCAATATGTTGTATGTGTTGTTAAATAAAATAAAATTTAAAAATAACTAATCATATTTTTTTAAAGTTGTTTATTGATTTTATATAAAATTAAAAATGTTACAAATGTTCTAATAATTACCTACTAATATAATTTCCATTACGAAGACCTTTACATAATAAATGACTTTATAAATGCTTTATGATTTCTTATCAAATTCCTGCTACAACTCCTTCTCATTTCAGGACTTGAAAAAATGCCTACCTAACATGCAATAAATGCGGTGAAAATCGAAAACATCCCATTTGCTACGGCTGCCAAAACTTCCCACGTTCCAAGAAACATTCTTAAAAGGAGGGTTCTTGGAAAAAATAAAGATGCTGTTGAAGGAAAGAAAATAATGGGGAGCTTAAGAAGTGTATTTAATGAAGATCAAGAAAACGAACTTATAAATCATATTTTCGATTTAGAAAGATTTTTTTGGCATAACTTTGAATGATCTACACAGTTTGGCATTTCAGTTGACAGAAAAAAATGGTATCAAACATCGTTTTAACCTAGAAAAAAAGATGGCAGGGAAAGACTGGGTTAGATAACGTCATCCTAACATTGTACTTAGAAAACCTGAGTCTACATCGATGACTAGAGCTCAAGCCTTTAATAAGGTCAACGCAAACAATTTTTTAGTTTATTAACATCCGTTCAAACAGAACACTTTCATCCATCGCATTTACAATGTGGATGAGACGGTCTTTTGACAATCCGTGCTAAGAACAGCAAGGTGCTCGCATTTAAGGGGAGATGCCAAGTCGGTGCCATAACTTCAGCCGAAAGAGGACTACTGTGCACTTTTGCAGTATGTATGTCTGCAGGAGGAAATCTTATTCCTCCGTTTGTGATATTCCCAAGAAAAAGAATGAAAAATGAACTGAAAGGCGGGGCACCCCCTGGTACAGAAATCGTCTGCAACTCCAGCGGGTGGACCGTAAAAAAGGAAAGACTGCCATTATCACTTCCAGCACCTACAAGGCTGAATTGGTCGGAGAGAAAAAGAAGAAAGAAGAAGAGATTTTGATTAAGAAAAGAAAACTTTTTGAAAATGAATCCAAAACGACTGCTGAGCGAGTAAAAATAATTCATAAGAAAACTAAAATTCAACGAAAACTCAAGGTTTATCCAAGTAAAAAAGAATCAGAAAAAGAAGAAGACGATGACAACGATGATGACGTAGAATGCTTCTACTGCAATCAAGCATTTTCAAAATCAAAAGATAATGAAGGATGGATGCGCTGTTGTAAGTGCAAGAAGTGGGCGCATGGGGAGTGTGCTTTGTAAAATAACCATAATTATCTAACGGATTTCATGTGTTTGATATAAATGTATGTACCTATTCGGGTAAAGCATTGGCCACTTTACCCAACTAGGTAGGGAAAAGTAGCCACTTTGCAAGGGTTTAGGAAAACACATGTACAACCCAAAAAATAAGTTTAAAGGGAAGAAGGACTATACGTTGTGCTTCCTTAGAGTCTATGTATAGAAAGTATATATATATATGGGGTTTTGAAAGCAGTGAGGGTTTCTTCTATTTCAATTAAAATCCCTTAGGGTGGCCACTTTTTCCGTGCTTCCCCTACGTATTGAAAAACATAATTTTTCAGTCTATTCTTTCAGCCTTTGTGCTTCTACAATTCGAAACAATGGCTTTACAGGTGCATACGTAGCTACATATAAAAAAACGTTAAGTTTCATATAATTTTATTAGATTCAAACTCACGAGGCAATAAAACTTTAGTAATAATACTTTATTATGAAGTAAGAGGAAAATATTTCATTCCAAGGGCTCTCAAAGCATGCTATACAATTCACAGACTACAGGCAACACAAAGTTCTTATTTATAAATAAAACTTCGCAATCTTACATGCTAACAGTTTCATTTATAGTAATTTACACCAATTTTCCTTAGAGATCTTCCTATGGATATAAATATTCCGGTGATCGGGTCGATGGCCGCAGTGGTTAGGCGGCTGACTATTGTTGTGAGAGAACGATAGGTGCCGGGGTTCAATTCTCTGGAGGGACGGTGACATTTTTTCAGAGAGTTTAATCCCGGATCGATTTGCCATTCGCTGTTGGGAGCAAAGTGATTAACAGCGCGGCATCATAAAAGGCGATATGATGCTGTCACAAAGCCATTTAAACACAACTTACACACACTAAAACTACACCGCAAGAGTTGCAGTGATAGCCAGACAAGTAATACAGCTTACGGAGTCACTGCAACTAAGCACCCACCACAGATTAAAAAAAAAAAAAAATCGTAATATTCGGTTGAATATATTAATTTTTTATAGGCTCGGTGGCCGTAGTGATAGAGCAATCGTTATATGGTAGTGGCAGTTCCAGAGTTTCGGGATTCGATTGCTGGCCATGTACTATTTGTTGTTTGGAATAACATTAATATATACTAAAAATCTAAAAAACTTTCTGGAGTAATTGCTGTAAATGGCAAAAATGTGGAATCGAGCCAACGATAGGAAGATGAATCAGTGCTATAAGCAACAAACGGTTCACATGCTGACAAATCTCTCACACTCCACCGAGGTCTTACATCTAGGTGTTAGTATCTTAGATTTGAAGGTTAGATGCAAATCATACTTGAAATATGCGACGAATAAATTTATACTGGATTTCTGAGGTTAGAGTAATATTCGGTAAAATGTACTGTAATGTACATGTAAATGTGATGTTTGCAAAGAGTTTTCTAACAAAGCCATTGTCCATATCACCGTCAACCAGTACCACTGTCTACGAGGGAGGACAAGATTCTACACGCATTCAGTTTCACTAAGAGATAGTACTTATTTCCATCTGTTAAACAGCAGAAAATCGAAGTTACTTTGTGGATTCCTCGAAAATAAATATCTAATGGCATCGGTAGTGCAATTTGGAAGCGAGGAAAATTAGATTGTGCAGTCATCAGCTAAAGGAACTCTCCTGCATAAAATGGATCGATCGAAATCAATCTTGCAGGCCGTGAAAGGTATCAAGGTAGTGTTGGAGGGCCATAGTTAATATATTTGCAAGAGATGTCAGTAAATGACCATTCATAGATCTGAACCAACGTGTGGGAGTTCCCATATAGTGATATTAACACTTTTGTCAAATTTGAGCTCCTACTGGAACACATTTATCCAGATGAGAAAGGTCTACGCAATGCACTGACAGGCGAATAAGCGGGTGAAACGTATGGGTTCAGTAAACTCTTCTTTACGTAGAAACTGTGGAAATGCAGAGAAAACTCTTCAAATTAAGAAAATTAATTGATTAAATAGTTTGGGGAATTTGTTGTATAACCAGTTCTAGCTCTACTGCCTGAGTTGCGTTTATGTAGGGTGTGAAAGAAAGTAGAAAATTTTCAACACAAAATGCTTAAAATTCTATGTAGACGATTGCGTGCCTCTTTCTTTTTTTTAAAAATGAATTAAATATTTGTTGTGAACACTAAGATGTTTCTAAAGCTACAAAGGATTTCTTGAAAAGAATTTCCGCTACAATATTTTTCCATGGAATTACTGCTGAAATCGTTCGTATTCGAATACTATTGCCTGCATTTCTTTCTCTATCTCGGCATAGTTAAGTTGTGTTTCGTTAAAACTTTTTGAAGCATATGCAACTGAAACTTCATTTTGAAAAATTATAGCACCCATTGCATATTTTCAGCTGCTAACACGTAGTATGATATTATTCTCGTTATAATGTTATAAAAGTGGTTGTCCAGACAAAGCTACTTTCTAATTTCTGAATTTAATTACATAGTTTCATGTTCAAGAGTTGCTTCGAAAAGAGTCTCTATGAAATTTTTATCTCTAACGCATAACGATTTTTGCTGCCTTATCTCTTTCTTGAATCTCTGATTTGGGTCGCATGTCACATTGCCTGTGTTTTGGTCTCTGCACTAGACTACTAATGGTTCGTTAGTACCGGCCATTTTTCAGTCACTTTATCTTTTCTTGATATGGTCTTTCCTTTTGTCCCTTTTGTAAATTCGAGTGTTAAATTAGTGTCTTTCAGTGAATCTGGACAGAGGAACTATCGGACGCAGAGAATTGCAATTTTCTCCGATACTCAAGCAGAGTTCTAACACCATCAGCACGAAATTAGTCTGGGAATGCCTTAACAGATTAAACAACCCAGGCAAGGAAAACAGAGTTGTATTATGCTGGGTACCAGGACATACTGGAATCAGAGGCAACGTAGAAGTTAATCCATTAGACATTAAGCAACTTTATTTGTGGGACCGGAACCGTTTTGTGGTATAGGGATCAGCACCTACAAAAAAGAACCTTAAGGGTAGAGAAGAGAGGCTTTCTCTGGGATAATCTCCTTGGTCTCAGACACTCCAAGATATTCCTTGAAAACTACAATAAGCTCAGAGCAAGAACTTTGCTAGAACTAAGCAGAAATAGACTACGCATCCTCACAGGTTTTCTTACAGAGCATTGCCACCTTAGCCACAGTCAGAACTTTACTTTTTTTCATAACCTGCAGCCCTAAAACACAATTTGTAACTCCGCTTAAATTTCTTCCAATTCGCGTTTATATTATAACCTTAAAGCTCATTTTCGCTAATTGTGTTAAACTTCCATTATGATCATCACGTGCTTTTTTTTCTCTTTTTTCTCTGTATTCGTTTAATAGCTTTTATTATTTTCATGACTTCAGCACCTTATGCGTGTTAGTAGAACTTCATATTTATTATTATTATTAAATAAATAGACAACGAAGAATTAGAATTAAATAAAACGTATCATGTTACAAACGTTTACGTTACATTTTACGTATTATTTTGAGTATATTGTATTAATAATTTAGAATCATGAGTAATTTTTGCCAATTCATATTGAGATTACAGTAACTAAAAGTAATATCGAGTAAAATTTAGTAAAAACGTGCTATTTCATAACTATCTTCAATCTAAAATTAATGACAACATGTCAACTGATAGTGAAAATATTATTTATATACTTTATAATCATAAATCTATTACTATATTTATATTCGTAATTATATTCTTCCTGTTAATTTATTTTAGAATTTAATTGACCTTCGCTTCTACAAGAATAAATAAATAAATCTCAATAATGCGCTTCCTCAAACTCTAAGAAATAGGAAATATTTAGATTTTAGACATAAATATGAGAACGATTACGTTTAAACATCATGCCGACCCAATTTTTTCTACATCAACTATCCGATACAAGTGCGACTTAATATAATTACAGTGGACCTTCATTTACATGATGTTATTCGTGAAATATTCTATGTATTGCCTTTCATCGTCACACTTATGTAGCGTATAACAAAACAACTAAATAAATATTTACCGTCGTCTAATAATAGTTGGGAGCACAAGCCGGTAGTGGATTAGCGGTGTTTAATTTGTAGATTAGATACTTTATGTTAAGCAAATACGTTTAATTTGTTCTGTATTTAAGATAATAACCTAACGCATACAATAGTCTGATGTGAATCAATTTAGAGCGAGTCAAGTTGATTTATAAGACGAGAGAATCCGATCTTTAAAGGATTAGAAACCGCATAAATTATTATGCGAAAAAATAGAGAAGATTACGGTATTTTATAATAGAAAAATTCATTATATTAATAATCAAAATAATATCATTGAGTAGAAATAACAGATTTAAAAAGAAAAGATAAACATAATTATATATATTCATTTGCATAAAACAAAAGATGAAACAAATGAATACGACAGGAATGCACTGAAAAATGTAAACAAAGAATGAGATAGAGGAGATAATACAATATCTAAATATAAATAGGTGTGAAAATAAAAGTTTTGCCTCAAGTTTATTCGAACAACTTGGACAGATACAGCCTTGGCCAATTGTATTAGACACCCTTCGCTTTCATAGGTTCGAACCAAATAGTAAGAAATAGAATAAAACTACAAGAACAAAAATGCATCTAACGATAATTTATTTACAAAATATTATAATTATTAATATTTAGTGCTTCCTCCACCTGCTTTTATAACAGCACGGACTCTTTTTGGCATGCTTGCTACAAGATGATGACATTCATCTAGAGATATTTTGCCCCATTCTTCAAATATTTTTTGTTTCAGAATGTTTTTATTTTTACAAACATGTTTCGCCACCTTAACTTTTAAAATCTGCCACAAATGTTCAATGGGAGACAAGTCGGGAGACTGCGCCGGCCAGTCCAATAGTCGTATGTTATTATCACTGAACCAACGTAGTGACTGTTGTGATTTATGGCACGGCGCATTATCTTGTTGGAAATAATATTCCGGCACTTCACCATCAAACAATTTTAAAACCGACGGCTCTAACACCTCTTCTAACATCTGAGTATAGCGTTGGCTGTTCATTCTACCCTCGCACACGAAGAGCTCCCCGACGCCCATTGCCGACATGCACCCCCAGACCATGATACTGCCCCCACTGTATTTCACTGTAGGGACAATACAATCGGGGTGATATGCTTCTCCACGTCGTCGTCGAACGTACTGTGCCCCAGGCTGCTTGAAAAGCTGGAAACGGTAGTAATAAAATTTATACAAAGTAACCGTCTTTGTTTTTAAAAAGTACAGGTAATAATTTGAATTCTCCACATCTATTAGTATTCAAAGTGGTTATTATTACGTACCTCTATGTTACTTTCGTCCGACCACAGTACATTAGCCCAGCCCTCGACGGTCCAATTTTTGTATTTTCGAGCCCATTGAAGCCGTTGTTTCTTGTGTACTGCAGTCAAACGGGGTTTACGACGAGCTATACGTCCATGTAAACCGCTTGCTACTAGACGTCTTCTAACTGTACGTGCCGAAACAGAAACGCCATGTCGCTCTAGTAGTTCACTAGACAGATCTCTTGATGATTTTGTACGTTCTCGTACAGCTATCCTCTCGATAATGCGATCTTCTCGCACTGTAGTAACGCGTTTCCGGCCGCTTTTTGGTCGATTTGTTAACGATCCACTATCTTTATATCGTTTCAGGGTGGTACGAACCGCACATCGCGAACATTTCATTATTCTAGCTATACCAGCTAAAGTCTTACCTTGTGACTTAAGTAGGACTATTTGCCCACGTTCTACTTCGGTTAACTCACGCATTTTTGGCATTGTTTGACTACTTTAAGTCTAATTCACAAAAATGAAAGTATACAACACAAAATATCCTGGTTATAAATTCGTAACACACACCTCTCTCTAGTCGCGTCGACAATACACTAGTATTTAAAATCGAAATATTGCTACCTGCTTACCTATTGTTCGAAAGTAAGCAAAGTACCTCATAAAAATCCCATTAAATATGTAAATTAAGTATAAATTCGGTGATCATTTTCTCGGAAATGTGATAATACTTATAATACTAGGGTTTTATGAGGGTGTCTAATACAATTGGCCAAGGCTGTATAATGCTACCAGAAAATAAGAAAAAGTCTATGATTAACCCAAATCAGGAAGGTGTAACGAAATGTCAAGAAGAATGTCAATATTATACATACATTGGTAGCGAAGATAGAGTAATTGTTATAAGATCAACAAATATCATAATGAGTATTAAAGCAAAACATTTACTCCGGTAAAAACGCCGAGAAATGCCACAATAGCAAAAACCAAAAAAATGCTTGTAATAGACGCTCATGGTATATTGTTGGAATCGCCCTGCAACAAACTGACAATCTATGAATTGTCCAAGCTAGAACGGTATCTGCTCTACCGACACGTGCTGTATTAACCCACGTGGTACGTTTCTGTTTGATTTTTTTCATTGCATTCGGCTACGCAGGGTGATTCCAACAATATACCGTGTCTGCCTATTGCAGATAACTACTAAAAATAAGTAATATATGTTACGAAGCACATTCAATATAACTATCATTTGGTTGATGCACATTTCTAGCTTGTACGGCATACAGTCATCAATATGCTTTCAAATCCGTCCCATATACACTGATGAGTAAAACTGAACACACAGAGTCGTAGTTTGAGAAACCGTTGAAATTACAGAAAAGTTGTTGGCTTTTTTGTGTAAATTATTATATTTTCAGGAAAATAAAATAACATATTCTAAAATAGGCTAAAAGTAGAAATATTTCGTAACATAGGTTATTGTATAGGTTCTTGTGTGGTACTCAGTTTTGCACCTGCACATATATCACTTATACAGAATAACTTATAGTATACTGACGTGCTTTTCGCTTACGTTTGTTTCCGTATTACTCTGATTTTCGGTGTCAAATTCTGGAAAATCAAAAATAAAGAAATTATCTTCAGTATTTTCAACTACTTCAGTATCCAAAGACATAGAGGGTACATAAATTGTACAGTTCCAAAAACCGCTCTTCTCCCTCCCAAAAATAGCCTGCCGCGTATATGGTATTAAATGTTTTTAACACCAAAGGAGATATGTGATTCTCGGTGAATTTCAAATAAGACAAGGTGACATCTAGTTCTACAGTTAGGTTTACATTTAAGTCTGTTATATCCTTGGTAATACATTTTCTGTAGTCGGGGGCATTTTCGTCAAATGGATATAGTCCACAAGTACGGAATCCTGACGCAATTGGAAGAGTCCTGTCGTGTCAAAATCGAATTTAATGCTGCTCGAACGTCATTTTTTTGAATGCATCTCCCTTTATGATCAAAAAGCCATTTTTGTGTAGGTTTTTTCCATTGTTGTTTCAAAGGAAAAAAGAATGCTACATCTAGTGGTTGTAATATGTGTGTAGTATTGGGCGGAAGACAAGCTAAAATAATGCCATTGGAACGGCAAAGTGTGCTAAGGTTAAGAGACAAAAGTGAACGATTGGCCGTCCATGAACACAATAATTGGACGAGGAATTGCGTTAGAGTTCAGAAATTTTATAAAAACGTTGGCAAAGTATTCATAGAACTGTTGGCTTTGCATCCAACCGGTATCGGATATGTTCTGGATATGTTCTTGGTAGACGTATAAATTTGAAAATCATTAGTGGAGGAGCAATCATTCCTTCTGCATTTACCACAATCAAGGTTGGCACATTATCTTTGTCACACGTTCCTCTATCATAAACATTTTTACCTTTGGGTCCAAGAACAAGAGCACCTTTAGGTGCAAGAAATACAGCTGTCTCATCCATGTTAAATATCTGTTTAGGATGGTTTAGAACTTTGCAATTAGGTCCTAATAGTTCTTTAGTTTCACTAAACCAACGTCGTATTCTGCTCTCTGTAACAGCAGCTCTTGCTTTGTTTATAAATTAGGCGTGTTTTTGACTTACTTCTGGATGTCTTTTTAAAAATGAATCAAACCATTTGCGCCCTGGGGTGTTTTTGAAAAACTTTGGGTCAATGTTACATTCCTTTATTAGTTTTTGCACTGGGAAGAACAATGCGTCTTTATTGATAGGAAATCCTCTTGCAGCACAATCCATAGTCCAAGCGGCCAATTTTTATTCTACCTCTGGCCCCAAAGCGCATGCAGGACCAACTCGTCCACAATTACCGGTAGTTTTTCCTTCCAATCTATTTCGAACTGATGTTCTGGAGACGTTAAACTTTTTATAGGCAGTCGCTACAGGCATATTTTCTTCCCTTATTGCTTTTAGGGCATTTACCATTGCACTTTCTGGGTACTGAAATAGCTTTCGCGAAGACATTATGATGGATTCTGGAAAAAACATACATACAACGTATTTTATTCTTTTCTGCCCCATTGTATTGACTATATTTTAATTAGATCTATCGTGTGAACACAACTAGATTTCATGTTCCATTTATAGTTTAGTGTTTTCCATGTACTGGCTGCATTTGGCACATTGATGTTTTTTTCGTATTCCATTAGTGGCCACGTGTATTTTAAGTATTTGTACAATTAAATTTATCTTTAAAATGTTGAAATCACATAAAAGCGTTCATAAAAAACTAAATAACACACCTTTCAAACATAAATCTAATAAAATTTGAACAAAACATGACGTAGACTTACCTCGTGTTTCTTAAGAAAAATATCAAACAATCAACCCTGTTACCTCGTCAAATTAAAGACTAATTCAAACTAAACTGGAAGTGCTTAAGGAAGCGGAATATTCAAATGAAAATGCTTATTTCCAACTTTAAAGCAAATTGTTTGACAATGATTTCTTAGGTGGCCACAACAAGTGCATTGGCTTGGCTACAACCGGTGGATTTACCCTAGTGTTAAGTACTTGCGAACACTGAGATTAATTTTTTTTTATTAAAGCCCCAATTTTATATTAAAAGTAAAATTCGATGTTATTAACATTTATTATTAATAATATTTCCCATTACAATATACATTTATAAAAACCCTAAAATATGGAAATCTGCACTTCATATGTATATTATATCGTTTCTAAGCGTATTATTATGCTGCTCTGCGTGGAAACGATATGAATTGGTATGTATTGTTAAAAAGTAAATCAATTATTTATTTATTTATTTTATCCATAGTGTATGAAAATTCTTCGGTGAGTTTGAATTGTGTTTGTTATGCAAAGGAAAATTAAATATAAATGAAACTGAGTCCTTGTTGAGCTGTTTTTAATCACAATAGTTGGATTGGGTTTAAAATCTTATTTTTCGATACAGACCATTTGTTTCTAGCTTGCAATTGGATTGGAGTTCCTTAAAAATATAGTGTGCAACTATGTAGTATTATATTTTTGGAAAAGCGTTTTTGTCAAATTTGGAAATGACACATATAAATCAATAAACTCGGGGCATACAGATATTCCACTAAAGTAGCGTTTTTTTTTGATTAGGCGAAATATGAACAGTGAACAGTCTGCATAAAGTGAATTCAGCCCACGCATCGTTGCCAGATACTTTACAGCGTAATAACATAAACAACATAATATTTACTGTTAGCACCATAAAATATACTGTACAGTTGTTATTCATTAATTTATTTGCAATCTACACTTAACTATTTGGTTTAAGTAAATGTTGTAATTTCTCTTTATACCTACATATACATATATATGTAGTTAGAATCAATAACGTTTTTGTGGTTGAAGGTTTGCTATCGCAATCCAGATAATTGGGATGTAATTGATTTCCAGCATTAATTTCGCACTAGCACGAAGCATATGTGTAATCGCAGTTTCTTTTTTGTCATATATTGGGCATCGTACTCGAGATAATTGAGAACGTAATTGATTTGCTAGCGCAATGTTATATGGTTTCGAATAGTCCTGTAATAGATCTACGTCTAAACTAACAAAGTAAATTTAAGATATTTTTAGGCAGGTCCTTGTTTTAAATTATTTATATAAAAAGATAATAGAGCAATTAGTTTGAACAACTAAAGGAGAACCCTTTGTAACATTAAGCATTACTTTCATTCAATATTACCGTTTCCATATCTCCTTTGTGTCTTTCCAGGCACAATAGAGTTGAATAATTAACAGAGACCCACATCAGTTCACATACGTATGTGCTACGTAATACGTCTAATACGTACCTATACGTAGTACAAAATTCGTTATGTACTACATCTAACTGAATACTGAACTTGATATCTTGTTTGGTAGTAAATAGTTCGTTATCAAGAGCATTATATTATAATAACGCCGATACTGTTTGAACGCTAATTAACAATTATTTACACACAACGGCCATCACACGTCATGAAGTCCTCACGCCTAGGTAATCAATGCCTGCTATGAGAGGATTATTGGGTGTAGTTTAGGCGACGATAACGATGCTCCATTAGTTCATTATCATGACGATAATGATGATGATTTGTTATGAAAAGGAATTAGGAAGGTTGAGGGACGCTGAAAACCTACCTATACCGGATAGAATATTCGTTTTACTTATTTCTTGCATATTAATCAAACTAAATGGTTCATTACTTTGTATCCACCTAACTGTTGATGTATAATTGATTTGAGGGCTAGACATATATAGTGAGATCCTAAAGTAGAAAAGTGATTTATTTAAAACACACTACAATATATTTGTTGACAAATTTAAATACCAATTTAGTATACTCAACATGCACAAACAAACATGTCTATTTGCGGATATAGTTGTTCTTAGTCGAGTTTTCACTGCTAGTGCAGTAACCAACCAAGTGATGGGTCACAAACAATTTTTACACATTTCCTACAGCTGGAAGACATTATTCAATAACTCTAGAGAAAAAAAATGTCCGGATAGTGTAGCCTTAACGTCAAAATTCAGGTAGTCCCACTGAATCTTTTCGATATTTTGATTCGGGATAACATTTAGCGTACAACTGCACCTAACCTATTGTTGTCTGATATGGTGGACCAAAACTACACAGAAGCAGGCAAGTGTAAAACTCACAAAGATACAGAGGTTGGCCTGCCTGTGTATCACTGGGGCGACAAAAAGCACGCCAACAGCTGCTATGGAAACCATGCTAAACCCACTGGACCCCCCTTGGACATTTACATAAGGGGGTAGGCAAGAATGGGGGCATATAGACTGAAATGTGGTGGAAACTGGAGAGACCAGAACACTTCAGGACACACCAGCATAACGACTGAAATCACAAACCCAATCTTTGAGATGGGAAGTGATATAAACTTCCTTCGATAAACCCTTCAAGGTTGTCCTAGACTGGGATAAGTGGAGAGGAAAACAGAAACCAGAGGGCCAAACCCAAATCTGGTATGCAGATGGGTCAAGAAGGACCACAGGTTCTGGAGCAGGTATATATAGTGAAATCCTAAATCATAAAGAATACTTGACACTAGGGCAATATACCACCGTATACCAAGCGGAAATACTAGCAATAGACACATGTGCTCTAAGGGCATCAGATCACAACCCAGGGGTCAGCTAATTCATATCCTGTCGGATAGCCAAGCGGCCCTAAAGACACTAGCAGCTTATCAGATATCCTCGAGGCTAGCTTGGGAGTGCCTTGAAAACCTAAGAACCCTGGCCAAACACAAGAAGGTAACTTTGGTGTGGGTGCCGGGGCACAAGGGTGTACCAGGTAACGAAATAGCAAACAAGCTAGCAAGAAAAGGTTCTGCAACAAAATTCACCGGATCTGAACCGGGTCTGGCGATAGCCAGAGCTGCGATACGCGGTGCAATGGCTGAGTGGATTGTAAAAACACATCAAGCACACTGGAAGAGCGTTGAAGGGCAGATTCATAGCAAACGAATGATGAGGCAGCCATCACGGCAGTTGGCAGCTGATGTGCTGGCTCTCAGCCGGTTACAGCTTAGAACAGTCACGAGCCTGTTAACGGGACATGGCTGTCTAAGGAAATATCTACATAAGGTTGGCATCCTTAAGGACGAACCTATATGTAGACTATGCAATGAGGAGGAGGAGACAGCCTACCATGTCATATTCGAATGCGTTGCGCTGGAACGACGGAGACTGCCACTGCTGGGGTCAATTAACCAACTGACAGATCTACCGGAAAAAGACCTACCACACAGCCTACTAAACCTAGTAAAAGGGACTAACCTGTTTACATAAGGAAATTCACTTGGTACCGAATAATACAATAGGCCATAGGCCGCGGTGTTATAAGGGGACGCTACTAAACAAAACCCGGCCGGTAACCAGTGACCAAATCAATCAATGAATCAATCAACAACTGCAGCAAAAGTAATTTTTTTATATAAATTTTTTTTTTAATTTTTTTTTCATCGAAAGTGCTTTGAAGTTCTTAATATGCTCAGGTGTTACTGTATAAATATGATACGAACATTTTTTTTCATTTTTACTATATGCCCAGTTTTTTAAGCGCATTTGTAGGACCAAAATTTAGTTTTTATGTTTTAATATAATTTTTCCAAATGGGTGGCTCACTAAATCATCACGATTGAAGTACCTTCATTTTGATACCCTACATTAATATGCTTGTGAAAACGCAAAAAAATTGAAAAAAAAAATTTATATCAAAAAATATCTTTCACTGCAGTTCTACTCAAAATGTTATCCCGAATCAAAATATCGAAAAAAAATCAGGTAGTCCCATTTAAAAATCGAAAATGAAAGTCGGAAGTGATAAAAATGTATCGACTATGTCAAGAAATGTAAATTAAAGCCCCGTACATATTTCCCAAACTTCGTTTCTCTATCTTAAATATTTTAGAAATCATAGGGGCGAGCCACCTCCCAGAAACACCCGGTATATTCTACTATCTCCATATCATGCAGGTCACAGAATTTTATTGAATAAACTGAAATTGTATGACAATACGGAAGTGGCAACTAAACTCATTTAGTCATATCAGATAGAACTCTGTAAATGTGACTGTAAATGATACCATAGGTAAGTCCCGCTAATTACCCCGCTATACAGTGTGTCCAAGATAAGAATGAACAGCATGGGGATCTCGGAAACGGTAAGAGATACGGGATCGATTAAATTAGGGAAAAGTCGCGCATTTACGTGACTAATAATATGCCATTTAGAAAGTTTTAATATTCCGAGTAGTTCCGGAGATATCCGTAAAAAACCGAAATTTCGAAAAATCGTTTTATTTTTTCCTGACTTTATTTTTGATCGAATTTCAAAACACATTGCACATTTCCATTGCCACTTTTTCCGCTCTATCCAACGGTGTCCAAATTTTTGTAATCCGACGTTTTGTTTCTGAGTAATCACCATCAACTTATTTTTTTTAATATGGACTAAAATTACATATAATGCAATTTTTCCCACACGCCAATTAAATTAAACATATTTTTATTTAAAAATATGCCGTCCGGAAGGGGAGTCAAACCACCAGGTATAGCTATCAAGGCCTACCGCAACACCGTTGCGACCACCGAGCGGCTTCGACAGCACTAATAATCTTCACAAATATTTTCGAACGAGATGTTATAATGACCTATTGTCCATTCCAAATAAGAATGGAGCAGATGACGCTATAATCGGAGCACATATCACACAAGAACAAGTTTGTGATTTGTAAAAATCGCGATAAATTTAAGATTTGTTTTTGATTGTCTGATAATTGACTGTCCACTGTGTAGAATAACATCTTTACGAACACTAATAAAACACATTTAATGCTTCTAATTGCACTTTTATGAGCTTCCTCCAATTTATCATATTTCATTTGACATATCCGTTTCTTTGGTGGCGTTTCCAGTTAACTCTATATCTGGTGTCTTTAAACAGTTTTTTTTTGCTAATCCCTATTTCATTTGCTGTCCGATGAAGCCTTTGCCGACTTGTTACATGCCTGCACCTTGCATTTTTTGAGGAACTTGTGAGAGCAGCATCAGCCATAATTACATATTCAGGTATTGACGTTTATCAAAACCATAAGATGTATAAATAAGAAAATTTAAGCTGTTTAAATAGTACCTTCAATAAGTGAGTATTATGACATGTGATGTGACAATTGTCATTGTCAGTGTATTTTAATTAATTAATAATTAATATTTATATCTTTATTTTCCGAGAAAATAATACAAAATTGGTCTGTAAATTGAAGGAAATGGGAAGTACAAACATGATGGATGGAATAATGAATAGTTAGAAATAAACTCCAGCAAGAATACATTTCTTCTCATACTAGCTGCAGCTTCTGGGACTACAATATGACATTTATTGTATATCTGTAGTGTATATTATTACGAGAAATAAAGTATCTACCTATCTATTCAGAAGCTCTAAAAAACCATTTTGTATGAAGAATCAAGATGAAATGAATAAAGAAAACAATAAAGCCCAATAATCGCAATCGAACACAAACTACGCTCACATAATATAACCTTTTTGATGTTTCTGACATTTATGCAAATTTGACAAATTGTTGTTGTGTAAATGTGCACTAGATTTTAACCAATCACAGACGTTTATTTTAGACCCTATCTATCCATAACGCTCCTTTCTTATTTGGAATGAGGTAAGTGTATTTATTTTCTTGGCGTATTGTACATATAATGCAACGCCAAAGGTAAGTATTTTTCGATCGTTTCCCTTGTTTTGCTGCGATGTTTACGGGGGGCTGGTACCGTTATATCTATGGGGTACGTTTTCTTTGATTGTAGTCCTATCAGTCTGGAGCGTCCTGTTTCAGTATATTTTTACCTTTACCTTTTGTTTGTCTTTGGTGTGATGGTTTTCAAAACCAATATCTAGAGGACTGACCCTTCCGAACTTAATTACGCGATCAAAATTAAAATAGTAACGCCCATTTTGAACATTGCTGTACCGTAGTACTAAGTACTGATAACTGTAAATACGTTCATGTCATGTACTTTCAATAGGAGATCAACAATTAAGGGATATCTCAAGTACATTCATAGTTCTTTAATTCTAGTAAGATTTCCAGTTGTGTTTATTCCATGAACAATAACTGTGGTCGGTGCAACTTTTTTACTACAAATTCGTTGTGGTACCATTACGGTCTTCTCAGTTAGGCGAAGACTGTAACTGTATTAAAGTTACAGTTACAGTTACGTATATATTACAGAGGAACTGTAACTGTAACCGCAGCAGAAAGTGATCTGTAGTTTATCTATCGTATGCTGTTCAAATTCCACACAATTCTTTTTCAAACGAGTGAAGTATTATTTGGATAAGTTGAACAGTAATGGTAACATTAAATTTCAAACAATGACAAATATGTAGATGGTCTTCTTTTTCCCTTATTATGGCAGATGTGAAGAAACGTCACTAAAGACAATTATTTGGTATTGAATGGGCTTTCAACTGATGATAACAAAGTTATAACTCATTCTTCGATTTTGTGAAATAACATGCATTTTAGATTTGAACATAAAAGTTACGCCCCCTAGCGGTAAAATATGAAACTTGAAAATAATTTTCAGCAACTTCCCTTTTACTACTATAACTTTTTCCCGCACTGTCTAGAAAAATAAAGTCACTGACGGACATTTTCTTTACAAAAGCGTACTTGTTATTATTATATTCACTTAGCTATTGTATTAGTGGCTAAGGATATAACTGAATTCCAATTTCATGCTAAGAATGTCTGAACGTTTAAGTAATTTTCTTACAACTGCAAAACTATTAGCACTGTATTCGCTCTCTAAATTCCTTCTCGCAAAGTTTCCAACTAAAGCTAATCTTGAAACAGGTATCCGAAATTATGCATAATCTGCGAGCATCTCAAACATTCCTAACTATTTCGCTAGTGTTATCTGTAAGTAATACAAATCGAAAGCAATTTAATTCCAATGAAAGTTATTATAAAATGCGCACTAATATGTGTTTTAATGTGTATTTATAATTCTTTTCTATGAAAGAGTGAATTCAATAAGTGCAGCATGTTTCAGATTATATCAATGAGTTTTACAGTAACTTATTGTTAGTGAGCTGTGTTGTTGTGTGAATCGTATAAAAAGTTACAAAAGAAAATTTGCGCATCAAATATAAAACTCTTGCTGTAATCAAATGGAATTGAAACATATGGGCGGCACATATGACAAAAGCAATAATGGGGTTATAATGAAATTATCTGTATGTATTAAACAGCAAGAGAGTGATTGAAACCAGGGGATAACAATTTGTCGTTGGCTTTTGTAAGCTTTTATGACTATTTTTATTGTGAAACAAATCACTTTTTATGGTGTATTACAGCAATCGATAACGAACGCCACAAATATGTATGTGACATTTATTATTTATTCAAGTAATGCATAGAGGGAGACACTATACGAGCTCCTTCTCATGTCAGTTTGCCCAACGTTAGATTTTTCAAAAAATCAATCTAAAGTACAAATATGTATATAAGTAATGGGTGAATTGTTTTTTATATAGGTATCAATTCAACATCATTTTAGCTGCAAAGAAAACGTGATATCAAAGAAAACTATTCAACTAACTAAAGAAACAAGACATGACACAAAATGAGACTAAAACTACATTACACATTACCACTCGGTAACATCACCTTTTCTTATTACATCTGAAAGTCTTTGTGGCATTCTTCAACTCACGCCAAAAAATTTCAATTGGAGATACATCAGGACTGCATGAAACTCATCCCAAAAGTGATATCCCTTAGTCTTCCATCCATTTCAAAGCTTTTTTCGACGTATGACACCCTGCTCCGTCTTGTTGGAAGGCAAAATCTTGCCCTGATGTCAAGTGATTTTCCATAATCGGTAAAAAGGTTTTTCTAAAATCACTAAATATTTGTCTGCCTTCACTATTCCGTCAATAAAGTAAAGTTTTGCTACACTTTTAGATGAGATACTGCCCCAGACCATGACTGATGCAGGAAATTTTACTTTTCTTTTAAAACAATTGGGATGAAATTCTTCGTGTTTTCTGCGGATAACAACTTCTTCTTCTTTATCTTGTTTTCAAAATATTTTTGACCTGACTTTGCAGAAACAAGTGATGGCATTCGCACTTACTGTATATTTTTGTCGTGCCTTATTAATTAATGTAGCTGGCCAGAATACGTGCCTTTTACATGGGGATTGGGACATTGATAGTCCACTTAGAGAAAAATTCTAATTATTATTGGAGTCTGCTGTAACCATTGTTTTTTGTGAAGTTTTCTGTTCCAAGCAAGAGGCTGGATTTGATGTTCTAGCTACATAAACAACTTTAACAATTTTGTTCATAGAAAAACCATGAGGAAGAGGTGCTCAATTTACTACTAACGATAAAATTGCAGATGTGTTAAAATTTGATGGTCCTGCTATAGGAGAAATGTAATCATCACTACTCTCAGCAATAACCTCAGTTATAATGTTGTTTCTAAGAAGCGTTGAAAGAGTTGGATTATTCAACCTCCTTTGGCAATAATCAGCATTTTATTTTTAATAAGTCTATGAAATTCTTTTTCCATAATGTGAAAAGGGATTGATTGTATGCTCCTTGCTATTTTTCTGAAAAACTGCGAAACATTTTGAGAAATTTTTATTGAATTATCGATGTGACAGCCAGGCAGTTTAATTGCGCTAAAGTTCCGGGGAAAAAGTCAAAACTTGCGAAATGCGGTTTTGGCCTACTCTTTTAGAAATCGAAAGATTTCTTCTAATAAATTGCACTCAGATTTTTCCAGTTCTTTACTAAGGGCACCATAATTTCCTACGATACACCCTTAGTAGTTTTCTTGAATTGAAATGAGTGAAAAAATGGGGAAGAAGGAAAACCGAAAACCTAAAACTGGTACACAGATGGGTCAGGAGCGAGTACTAGTTCTGGCGTTGGTTTATGTGAAGAAAATCAGGGGTACAAGGTATGTGCACCAATTGGACGGTACACGATGGTATTTCAAACAGAAATACATACTACAGATCGGGACATTATTTTAGCGTGCATAGACTTTTAAATGCATTGGCTTTTATGAACCGTTTCCACCTCTAATAACATAATTCACCTAAAACATCTGTCATGTTTATGTCACGACTCTGACATTTAAAAATTACGTTAAATGAGCAATAAGAACATTTTCATAAGCTATAATAAATAAATTTCAATGAGACACTTTATTTAACTTTATTATTGTTCCCTAAACATCTCCCTTAATGTAATTTTTAAATGACAAAGACTTGACATAAACATGACAGCTGTTTTAGGCATAATGAATTATGTCCATATCTCATTAGAGAGGGGAACAATTCATTAAAGTCAATGTACTTAAAAGCCTATGCACGCTAAAAATATGTCCCGATCTGTATACAAACCTGTGCTTTGGAGAGTCTGCGTCGCCAACCGCGAGGGAAGGTAATCTGTATTTTCTCTGACAGTCAGGCAACCTTAAAGGCTCTAGCATCTTATTATGTGGCCTCCAAACTAGTATGGGAATGTCTGCAAAACCTAACTGTTCTGGCCAGAAACAACAAGGTCATCTTGGTGTGGGTTCCGGGACACAGGAGTATAGCTGGCAACGAAACTGCAGACCAACTAGCGAGGAAGGGTTCCCAAATGAAACGGATGATGGAACGACCATCACAACGATTAACTGCTGATTTACTTGCGTTAAACAGTATTCACCTTAAGTGACGTGCCTGTCTAAGAAGTCACCTGCACAAGATGGGGACCTATAAAGATTTAATGAGGAGGCGGAAACAGCTCCTCATATCATCTTCGAATGCGTTATACTAAGTCAACGTAGGGTTACTATGCAAAGCGCACTTGATTTACCAGTGGAGAAAGATTTACCAAATAGGCTTTTAAATCTGATCGAGGGAACTAACCTGTTTGAGTAAAATGAAATCAAGGTAGGAATAACACAATACGTCCTGTGGGCCGCCATGTTAGGGATAACCAAAGACTGCCCTGCTTTGACAGTAATTACGGGCTGTACGTTGGTGTAAAATAAATCTTTTTGTTATCCAGTTTGTCAGAACGTTTACTTAAAATAGGCTGTGGTCCCATCTGTAACGGTTGTATCGTTCCTTTTGAACCGTGCTGTATTTCATCGCAATAATTTTTGTACTTGCGCGGTGAGTATCCGAGTTGACTTAGTAAGTTAAGTCAAATTGATTCCTTTTTCTCTCTCTCGGCGTTCAAAGACTCCACTCCTCATCCAGGGACGTCTCTACAAATCGTGCACACAAATCATTGATTTGGTTAGTATATTTTGTGATTTCCTTTTCTGAATAATTATCTTTGTTAAATTTAACTGAGAGTATATACCCTCATTTTTTTTTGAAATAGGAAATTATCTTCTAGATCTTTTCTTGAAGATTGTTGTACAAATTAATTTAACCGTTTTTCTCGTACGAAACAGTCTCTAGTTTTTCTTTTGTCCTGTTTCTAGAGAAAAAGTTCCTCGAGGACGGTTTATATAGTTGTTTCCGTACATTTTGAGAGTCTAGGAAGCTCGAAAATCTCGCGGATGTGAGAGTGAGAGGAATGTGTGACGAGACTCGAGGCCACATAGGTTAGAGAGAGAGAGAGCTAGGCACGTTCCTGTGTTGCAGGATATTATTTAAATAACAAGGTCAAGTTTTTTATTTGTTTTATCGGTTTAAAATATTTGGCGAAAAACGAATCTAAAATACATTTCGTTAATTTGTTTTCTTAATACGTCGTTGAGGTAATACTTTGTAATAATACCAGCTGGGCATCAGGTCAAATTAAAATTTTAGTTTTCCCTCACGGTTTTTTTTGTGTGTTTTATTTGCACCATACTCACGAATGTAATTTTTTTTATTTACAAGTAGGTTTAATTGCTATTGTACTTTCTTGAAACATATACATACATCTTGGTTTAAAAATTTCATTTCATCAATGTATTATTAGTTCGAATTATTAATTTGGTAAAATTGTTAATGTTTTTGTTTTGAATTGTTAAAATTTAAACTCCGTTTTGTTGTTCTAAAATTTCAAGGTTATACAGGCTGTTACAAATTCGCGGGTCACCATTGGGATCTGGAAAACGGTAAGAGATACAAAGGCGGTTAAATTGGGGCAAAGTTGCGGTTTTTGCTGCTGAACAATAATCCGTTTTAAAAAATTTTCTATGATTTGTAGTTTTTGAAATATTTCCGAAAAACCGAAAAACACACTTTTCTTTTTTCTTCTGTTCTGAAGTTATTATTGTAGGGATCAAAACAAGATTAATACATTCTACAGGCACTTTTTTGAACTCGTTGCGAAGGTGTTATTAGATTTTGCTTAAAGCGTTTCATCTCGCTTTGACCACCATCAACTTCATTTTTTCTTATGGCCGCCATATTAGATCTTGGCATCATTAAATAGATCAATTTTTTCTGATATTTTTTCATGTATCGCGTATCCTCATTAAAAAACGTTAAATGGCTATAAATGCAGAAAATGTTAAAAATAACAGTACAGTAGAACCTCGATTATCCGTGTGCGGATTAACCGTGCTGCGGATTAACCGTGTTAGCAAACAGCTTCGATTATCCGGGTTTCAATTATCTGTGCAGAATGCGAATTAGTACAAACGGTGCACGTCAATTCGCCGTACCATCATCGTATACATCGTACAACTTATACTGCTGTCCACGTTAACGCCTTGAATCGTTTTGCAATATCTCCTACAATTTTAACTTTTCTAAATAATTTTTTCATCAAAAACTTCTGTAGTTCTCTATCTTCAAATTTATCGTTGGAAGTTTTTCGAAATCTAAACTTTCTTCGATTTAATTGTCAATGAAAGTTGAAGAATCATTCCAATCGACTCGTATTATTAAATAAAAACTAGTTGACCCCACCCAAACTCTTCGAGTTTGGTCTAAGCTGACCCATCCCAAGTATTCGAATTTAGACTGAACTCTTCCGGCCCACCGACCAGCATTTCCGCTAATCTTAACCCGACAGAATATGTCGAGGTGTCCCAGCTAATGAACTACTAAAATGAAAAAAAAAAAGTTATACGAATTGAGCAGTATGAAAGCAATGTGCATACTTATTTTATTTTTAATCGATTTTTTTCACGGACTATTTTAATAAATCAATGGCATTCTATGTAGAAACGCTCGTTATTTTACATAACTGTAAAGTATGGTCGCTTCATTAGCAGTTACCCTGTATACTTGCTGAATTATGAATTTAAGTCATCATTCTACGATTTATACATTTTATCAAACAGAGTATTGACAAATGTGTTTATCAATATTTTTAATATCGTTGGGAAGAAATTAAATTTTCCCGGTAGTAATATGAAAAGAACTAATAAACCCTATAACCTTCTAAGTGTAAAAATCCGTCTTGACAGTTCAAATTTTGATCGCAGACGCGCTAACGTCAACGATTTATTATGAGGGCCGCCTAATGATTTTTGCTATAGTTATTAAAGATGGTATTTTGTACGTATTTTAACGTATTTAATTTTTAAATATATTTTTTTGGTAATAAGTAAATGACGTCATGTACTATTTTTTTCATTATTTTACGTAATGAGGTTTTGATGATTACAATTTGACTTTTCACGTTTCGCGTTAGATGTATTCTTTCAACTATTGTTATTAATAATAACGGAATATATTATTTATAGGTGAAATGTGTATCTATTAGTATATTGACAAATGTTTTTAACATGACGTATATACTTATATTTTTGAAGAGATAACATGTGTTCAGAAATACCATAATATTCAAATTGCGCGCTTGATACCTTGCACTAAACATATATACGTCAGATATGCTGCCATCTATTAAGATACAATTAAGTTATTTGGTAAAGTGCAGTTATATCTACGATTATTTAATTAATCTCAATATTATATGTATATATTATCTTAATGACAATCACAAAATGTTTTACCGAAAAATCAACTCATGATCTCGATGTAAACGCAGAATAAAAAGTCCGTCTTGACAGTTCAAATTTTGATGTCCGTGGGGCTAACGGAGGCCGCCTACGATTTATTGTGAGAGCCGGGAAAGGTTTAAAGATGGTATTTTGTACATGGTAGGTACCTAATAAACGTATTTAACGTATTTATTATTTAAATATATTTTTTTCGTAATAAATAAAAGGTGAAATGTAGTATTTCTTTATTTATTTTACGTAATGAAGTTATGAACGCTTATAATTCGATATTTCTTTCAAGTTTTTTATTTAATAATAACGGAATATATTATTTATAGATGAAATGTGTATCTAATAGAATATTGACAATTGTGTTTATCATGACATATATATCTGTATATTTAGAGAGGCAGCATGTTTTAAGTTATTTCATAATATTCAAATCGCGCGCCTGCTATATTTGTCTTGTCACAGTGTTCTAAATAGTTTAAAAGAAAAAATCACTAACGTCCTTGATTAGGTATATTAAAAAGCTGTCGGATTACGTATTACAGTAACAAATAAGTCCTTACGGGTAACTGTATAGGTGTTAATGTACAAATATTAAATAAATCTCGTAATTTTTAGAAGAGAGGAAATTTGTTAGGAATTTCAATGTTTACCTGTCAAAGTCGTTGACTACAGATCTTTTTTTTTTTTTTTTTTTTTTTTTTTTTTTTTTTTTTTTTTTTTTTTTGCTGGACGTAGCGGGATCGTATATTAGTCGTCATGATAAAAAGAAAACTTCATATGAACATATGACCTAAAGGTCTTAGCTTTTGAGATACAGGGTGATAAAGTTTTCGAAAATAAATAGTTTTTTTTTTTTTTTGCTGGACGTAGCGGGATCGTATACTACTCGTCATGTTAAAGAGAAAACTTCATATGAACATATGACCTAAAGGTCTTAGCTTTTGAGATACAGGGTGATAAAGTTTTCGAAAATAAATAGTTTTTTTTTTTTTTGCTGGACGTCGCAGGACCGTATACTACTCGTCATGTTAAAGAGAAAACTTCATATGAACATATGACCTAAAGGTCTTAACTTTTGAGATACAGGGTGATAAAGTTTTCGAAAATAAATAGTTTTTTATTAATTCCTGTAATACCACTTTAGATATTTTAATGAAACGTGGTATACGTGTAGTATGTATCAAGAGGCATTATTGAGTGTTCCCCATTTTTTTTTAATTCCACCAGTGGCGTTCGTACGGAATTTCAGCTACCTACTTTGACAGACGTTTAGGTCACACGTTCATATATAAGTTTATATAAGTTTCCTTTTTAAAATACATCATAAAATCGTTCCCTAAAATATTGACATTCAATTTCCCTGAATGTATACAAATAAGACTTTTTAGCTCTTTCGAAAATATGTAGATATATACTTAGTATAATCTCGATAATACACTGACATACAGATAATTAAACTATTCTTACTTGTTTCATATTTTTAAATTACTTTTAGACATGGAGAGATGTTTGTAATTATTACTACTTGTGGTATTTATTGAACCACAAAATAAGAAACGATTTTTAGTATAAATAATAACGTTTTTCCAATCGGACAATTGTAAAAAATTGGAAATTCTTTAACGCATTTAATGATTCATCGTGTTTTTTTAATTATTATTTCTTGTGTTTCGTCGCCGTTGAAATGAAGACTTCTTTATTTTATATATTATTCTTTTCAATCATTAATAAAAAAAAACAAAAAACCAAAGAAAAAAGCCATAGTATCCCTCGTCGAGATTTGAACGCCGTACCTCTAGCGCCGTGGGCCACCGTCCGTTCCGATGCGCCACAGGAGCTCGTAAATTCGAGATATCATATTCTCATATAGAAATATCTAGTACCTATCTGTTTTGAGGAATTTTGGCGACGTTTATCAAAAAATAAGCGGTTTAGAAAGGCGTTGGAACTTTGAAATTTTGGAAATCGTCATTATAAATACGGCCGGTTCGGCGGTCACGTCTGGGAAAGCGTCGTCTTATTGGGCGTCGGCGCCCCGACGCTGTATTTTTTAGTTTTAATCGGAAAAAATTTTTTTTCCCCAAAATAACCAAGTACTCGTCGAGGAGAATATGTTCGGACATGAATAGTTTTGGCGTAGCGTTAACCGTTCGGGAGATAAACGCGAATTTCCCACTAATCTGAAAACATCGGGAAATGTCAAGGTCAGTTCGCCGGAAAACCTAGCCATTTGTATAGAACAATCCTTTAGGCGTCTATCGACACCCTACGTGTTGATTTTCCTCCTTCCGTAAGGTCGCAGGAGGGACGCCCAATCAACTCTACAATCACCAATTAGTATAGTAAAAAAGAGCGGAATATGGCTGTCTTGATTGAATAAAACCCGCTATACAGGCACTTTCCAAAATGAATGTCCATATTTCAGGGAAGGGTTTTTTTTTTTTTTTTTTGCTGGACGTAGCGGGATCGTATATTAGTCGTCATGATAAAAAGAAAACTTCATATGAACATATGACCTAAAGGTCTTAGCTTTTGAGATACAGGGTGATAAAGTTTTCGAAAATAAATAGTTTTTTTTTTGCTGGACGTCGCGAGACCGTATACTACTCGTCATGTTAAAGAGAAAACTTCATATGAACATATGACCTAAAGGTCTTAACTTTTGAGATACAGGGTGATAAAGTTTTCGAAAATAAATAGTTTTTTATTAATTCCTGTAATACCACTTTAGATATTTTAATGAAACGTGGTATACGTGTAGTATGTATCAAGAGGCATTATTGAGTGTTCCCCATTTTTTTTAATTCCACCAGTGGCGTTCGTACGGAATTTCAGCTACCTACTTTGACAGACGTTTAGGTCACACGTTCATATATAAGTTTATATAAGTTTCCTTTTAAAATACATCATAAAATCGTTCCCTAAAATATTGACATTCAATTTCCCCTGAATGTATACAAATAAGACTTTTTAGCTCTTTCGAAAATATGTAGATATATACTTAGTATAATCTCGATAATACACTGACATACAGATAATTAAACTATTCTTACTTGTTTCATATTTTTAAATTACTTTTAGACATGGAGAGATGTTTGTAATTATTACTACTTGTGGTATTTATTGAACCACAAAATAAGAAACGATTTTTAGTATAAATAATAACGTTTTTCCAATCGGACAATTGTAAAAAATTGGAAATTCTTTAACGCATTTAATGATTCATCGTGTTTTTTTAATTATTATTTCTTGTGTTTCGTCGCCGTTGAAATGAAGACTTCTTTATTTTATATATTATTCTTTTCAATCATTAATAAAAAAAAACAAAAAACCAAAGAAAAAAGCCATAGTATCCCTCGTCGAGATTTGAACGCCGTACCTCTAGCGCCGTGGGCCACCGTCCGTTCCGATGCGCCACAGGAGCTCGTAAATTCGAGATATCATATTCTCATATAGAAATATCTAGTACCTATCTGTTTTGAGGAATTTTGGCGACGCTTATCAAAAAATAAGCGGTTTAGAAAGGCGTTGGAACTTTGAAATTTTGGAAATCGTCATTATAAATACGGCCGGTTCGGCGGTCACGTCTGGGAAAGCGTCGTCTTATTGGGCGTCGGCGCCCCGACGCTGTATTTTTTAGTTTTAATCGGAAAAAAATTTTTTCCCCAAAATAACCAAGTACTCGTCGAGGAGAATATGTTCGGACATGAATAGTTTTGGCGTAGCGTTAACCGTTCGGGAGATATAAGCGCTCAAAGTCCGCTCCAACGCGAATTTTTAATTCGTTTGCTAATCTTACAGGATTCGGACGTTGGTCTGCGGCGAAACCTAGACAGTTGATTAGAAAAATCCTTTTCCCGTCGATCGGCACCCCCCTTTTCGAGTTTAGTCCTTTCGTAAGGTCTCAGGAGGGTGCCCCGTTTACCTCAACGACACCAATTATTATATACTAATGAATTTGCTCAGAAATTAATTAAGTGTTGATTTAATTTTTTACACAATTATTGTAATAAGAAAAGCATGTTTTGATTTTTTTATATCTATATGTTATGTGTTATGTTTTTTGAGAATTTTATATTGTTTTTTAAATATTTTCTTTGCCATAATAAACTTTACCAGCTTAATTTTATATTTATTCCAAGTTAGATGTTTTTTTCGTAGTACCTACGGTAAGTAGGTAGACATAATAATTTTTAAAACAACTTTTTTGACTAAAATAAGTAGGTGCGGATTAACCGTGCTTTTCGATTTTCCGGGCTTGGTTCAGTCCCGACCAGCACGGATAATCGAGGTTCTACTGTACTAAGAAAAATATGGTGTGCTGTGACGACAAAAAGTAAACGTTTTGACATAGTATCTCCGCATAGTTTAGTTTGTTTACTGTTTAATCCTACTGAAAATCGTTTTACTTATTACAACGATTTTTTTCCGATGAAGAAAAACGCCACATGTTAAAGTGTTATTATGCTAATTACAGCAATTCAGTAATAGCGAGCGCAATTTACTTTCAACAATATCCAGAAAGACAACAACCACATAGAACATTCTTTAGTAAATTAGATAGGAACATTTCTCTTTATGGATCTTTTCGTAAAACTCGAAAAAAGTATGGAGATCGCTCTAATAATAATGAGAATGAACAAATTTTAGGAGAGGTAATTAATAGTTTTTTATTTTTTAAATACATAATATTCTCTTAATTGTTACTTTATTTATAAAAACGTATAGTTTAAATAAAAGTCCAGTCAAGAGCTGTTTTAACAGTTTCAATTTTCTTTTATAATTTCTTCTTTTAGATTAACAATAACCCTTCCAATTCTACCCGACAAGTTGCAAACACTATCGATGCCGCGCATCATGTTAAAATTTGGAGACTCTTGAGAAAGAACACTTACAAATGCTACAAAAATACACGTTTCGCACGCTTTACTTTCTGGGGATAGCGAAAGACGTTTAGAATGGTGTCATTGGCTTAGCAACAGAGACGGCAATTTTTTAAATAACATTATTTGGACGGATGAAAGTAAATTTACAAATTGTGGATTATTTCATCGAAATAATGAGCACGTCTGGTCGCTTGAAAATCCAAGAGTCAATAGACTAGTTCGAAATCAAGTTAGATTTGGCTTAAATGTTTGGGCGGGAATTGTGGGAGAACAAGTTATTGGCCCATTTATTTATGAGGAAAACCTAAACTCAGAACGATACCTAATTTTTTTTAGAAGTACATTTGCCGAATATTTGGACAATATAAATTTAAGGAGACTTCCAGAATTATGGTTTTAACATGATGGTGCACCAGCGCACAATGATCATTTAAACGAACAATTTTCAAATTAGTGGATTGGGAATAGTGGAGTAGTACGTTGGCCTGCAAGGTCACCTGATCTCTCGCCATTAGATTTTTTTTGTGGGGTATTCTGAAAAGTAAAGTTTATGCTCAACCAGTTACTTTACTACTCCTCTGAAAATTTTGTTTTGTTTGTGAACTATTAAATTTGTAGACTATAATAATTATGAATATGTCTATCAAGTAGGTAATTTCAGAACTGGCGAGTACACCGTTATTTTTTCTAGATTAATTCGTTCGTGTTGGTCACGTTTCGTATCAATGCAATGTGACGAGTATTGTAAAATATAACTTATTCAGAACTTCAAAGAAACAGACTGCAGTATCGACATTGTAATACATATTTTGGGTTTTTTTTTTGTGAATGTTATAATACCAATTAGCATAATAGCAATTAGCTGGATATTAAAAGTTGTTAATATGACTGTTGTTTCCTGAATTTGTATTAACATTCTGAAATTCCTACTTCCTTCGAATTTTACTAAAAAATCCATAAAGAAGAACGTTTCTATCTAATTTACCAAACAATGTTCTATTTGGTTGACGTCTTTATGGATACTGTTGGAAGTAAATTTCGCTCGCTGTTGCTGTGTTGTTATTATTATAATAAAGTTGTAACATGTCACGTTGTTATGCGTTGTTTTCATCATTTGAATAAGTTTAAAACGAATTGCATTTGAGTTGAACAGTAAACAAACTAAACTATGCGGAGCTATGTCAAAACGTTTACTTTTTGTCGTCACAGCACACCATATTTTTCTTAGTACTGTTATTTTTAACATTTTCTGCATTTATAGCCATTTAACATTCTTTAATGAGGATACGTGATACATGAAAAAATATCAGAAAAAATTGATATATTTAATGATGCCAAGATCTAATATGGCGGCCATGAGAAAAAATGAAGTTGATGGTGGCCAAAGCGAGACGAAACGCTTTAAGCAAAATCTAATAACACCTTCGTAAAGAGATAAAAAAGTGCCTGTAGAATGTATTAATCTTGTTTTGATCCCTGCAATAATAACTTCAGAACAGAAGAAAAAAGAAAAATGTGTTTTTCGGAAATATTTCAAAAACTACAAATCATAGATAATTTTTTAAAACGGATTATTATTCAGCAGCAAAAACCGCAACTTTGCCGAAATTTAACCGACTTTGTATCTCTTACCGTTTTCGAGATCCCAATGGTGACCCGCGAATTTGTAACAGCCTGTATAATTGTAAATTGTTAAATTTCAAAATTTTTTCTGTAATAAACATTGTTATTAGTTGAATTAGCGTTTCCTTTATTTATTGTCACTCCGCACACCTAGCTTGAGAGTTCATATTACTATTGGGGAATATGCATCCCTATTAAATATTTGCATATCGGCGCGCTGTTTTTTTTTAAGCCTCGTAACCCGGTGAGGCTTGGGTAATTCAAATTTTTGTTTAACTTTTAAAATCTGATAACGTTGTTATACATCTTGTTGTCAATGGAGTTGTCCCCCTCCACTTTATATTTTAAAGTAATTCGTGGCGTTCCTTATTTGTAACTGAAGTTTGCATTCTTAAATTTCTACTAGCGAAAATGTTCTCTGTTATGGAAGATGTTCGTCGATGTTATTTCATCGATTCTTTACTTTAACCGCTTGAATTTTTCAAAATAATATAGGCTATAAAAGAATGAATCTATAATTATTATTATTAATTATTGGATCTATATTATTCATATATTATACAATAGCAGTAGGAGTTTATATGCATTATAAGGCAGGTCATGCCTCTTGCACTTTTACACTACGGTGCGGCTAAATTCACTCTAAATGTACAGCAAGTGGTTGCTTTTCTAGTCATGCATCCTGCAGATAACGGGGAGTAACTTATAAGGAGCAAAAACATATCAACAAACTTAAGGAAACAAATGTTGACAATGCACGAGAAACTGGTAGGTAGCTACGAGAATACTAAACTTGTTAGTATATGCATGTGTGTGATTTGAATGTGGAACAGATGTTATTGATTTTATAGTGATGCCATATCAAGACGTTCTGCGGAGACCGACTAACGTTAGCATTTAAGTGGGTAGAATGCGGTTTAAGAGCCGATGATATTACCACAGTTCCCTTCCTGCTTAATATATCTTTTTAGTAATTTACTACTACACGTTTGTTGATGTATTTTGTAGTCTACAGCAAATTTCAATAATTAAAGCTTAAAGAAGTCAAAGTAGGAAAGATACAGCATTTCGGAGTGTATATAAAGAATGTGAGTATGTAATTACTTACAAGTACCTAATGTAATACTTAATAATATATAATTCAATCAAAAAGGGGATTGTGTTGGTTGACTATAATTTTATCAAAGTGTTCGGTAGTAATCGTTAATTTACTTAAGTTTTATATTTTAAAAGTAAAACGTATATATTCTAAAACGTTTCTGTATATCTATTGAAGTTTAAAAAAGCAAAGAGAGATAATTGATTCTTGACTAACTATACGTACATCTATTACAAAGGGACATGCCTATTTGAATCGCAAAGTGTCACTTTCACTAAAGTCCTCACATTAATTAAATAGAATTTACTTGAAGTGTAAAAGCCAGCTTCACCTGTAACGGTATTTTCCCCTAAAAGATAAACAAAACTGCCAGAGATTATTTTCAGAAGAGAAGGATAACCAACTGTGAAGGGAATATTTTATCCTATCTAATCCCCGGAGAATTGTTTGCTTAACCCAAGCGAAAGAGACACTTTGAATCATGCTGATATAGCGATGTCTATCGTGGATTTGATAGTAGAAGAATTAATCTGACGAAAGTAAATCTCTATTTTAGCTTGTAATCTGAACAGCAGTTTTAACATACCGACGATTGAAATGAAATAGGATGACAAGTGGTTGTACAGTAGACCCAGAGAAATATCTATGGTTCCTCATAGCTGTATATTTTCCTTCTAACCATTTGGTTACGGCAAAAGTCGAGAATTATCTACGATTGCATTTCTGGATATGGTCAAATACTTCATGAACTGTTATGTAAATTGGAGAGGTACCTGTAATGTAATAGAGTTGACATAGTCAGGAAAAAGTTTCTTTAACAGTTTATTTTTTTCTAAATATAAATAATCATGAAGTATATATGTCAATTTGC
The DNA here is from genome assembly GCA_023690525.1 of Holotrichia oblita. NCBI lineage: Eukaryota > Metazoa > Arthropoda > Insecta > Coleoptera > Scarabaeidae > Holotrichia > Holotrichia oblita. The sequence goes on along the minus strand of CM043017.1, from coordinate 139,315,470 downwards.
AAAAGTTGGGGGAGATAAAATGCTAACCATGTACAAAAGAAACAGTTTCCAACCGAGTAATAGTTAACAACGACGATCTCCAGAACAGTTCTGTAATGTTACCACTTCTAGTAATGCAATCGCAAACTACAGAAAATCTTTTTGATGCGTAAAAAATGGTTTCATAGCTATATTTAAAGAAGCAATATACACGGTGGTCCATTTAAAGTGTAACACTGTAATATCTTCGAAACAATTAGTGTTAAGAGAAAAAGTGTTAGACAAAAGTTTAACTATATGAAGGGGCTCATCCGATGGCGCTACTGTTGTCACTATAAACAAAGACACAAAGGTCATAGCAAGGTCAACCCATTTTTTTCAAATAGCATATGGTATTTTTTTATCAAATTCTAAAAGAGCAATAAGTTCTGAATGGAAAAATAGTAAACCACATATGACCACAAATTAATATTAATTGAGGTATTTCGAAAAAATGAGGACACAATAAAATAATTAGGAAACACAACACAATTTCGTAATACCGATCTTAATTACCTAGAACTGGCGACTGCCTCGTATCCACAGGAGGACTCCCCTAATATAGGTCTTATTCTCCTACATCTAGTCTAAAAATACACGGAGATCGACATGTGATTCCGGAAATCCCAGCTCAGATATCGATCGCCTCTAGAGACAGACAACGTCTTTCTTGTCGAATACTATATGTACACGAAGAATCAGAAATACGCTGACATTGTAGAATTGATTTGTGACAGTATTGGATAGGAAATGATTGAAAGAACGTCATATTCTTTCACAAGAAGACATTTAATTTCAATCACTTTATTTTATTAGACGTATTGACGTAGAAAGGAAAGCAAGTACTTATTATATATATATTAGAAATGTTATTTTATTTTAATTAATGCAATGCACCTAACTGTATATATTCCGTGACTGTATATAATTTCCCTATGTTAAACGTTCATATATTCTTAATAGTTAAAAAATGTAACAGTTTGAACCGACAACGAGTAAACAGGTGACTTTTGATCATAACTGTACGATAGATTCGAATATATCGCCTTATATGGTATTATAGCAGATTGTCAGGTGGTATGATCCTGCCGCACTCCGAGAGAGAACACTTCTAGTTCAAACGTGAGAGAGTCGAGTCCGCTCCGCAATTAATGTAAAATAGTTTGTCAATTCAGGGCCAGTTAGTGTTCTTGTGTCTATTATATTTGTTTAAATAATCAGTATAACGTACAGCCGTGATTACTGGGAGGGTCCAGCGCGTTGATACCACGTTACCAAAAATGCCTAAATCGGAACGGCGACTATGTAGAGAAGTAGATGGGAGGTGTACCTAAATGTTACAAAAAACATGTTTGAATTTCATTGTGGTTTTAATTTCACGACCGATCGGACTTGAAAAAAAAATTGCCCTCGTATATGTGAGCAAGTTGGATTGATTACTGTTACTACCAATGTTATTTGAAATGTACAGCAACAATGTAATACTCGTATTAATCGGCTTGTACAGTACGGATTTGTAAATGGACAACGTCTTGAACGTCTGCTAATTATTTATGTAGCTTTTATTTATTGCTATTAACTTATTAATTATTTTCGAGAACGTCATGCATTAAAATAGAATTCAACATGCTTTTGTTATAATATCAAATTTGACTCACGGAGGATGTCATTATGCGTGTTATTAATTATAAAATTAATAAAGCATAGATTAAGAAAATAAAAATTTATTAACACAAACTTCGAATACTTCGAAAAAAGCTTTTATCTTTGCAATTAGTACGATTTATCATATGAGTTGGCTAAATCGTACTAGCAGTTCGCGTGATTATACGTAGAGACGTTCTATTTCAGAACAGGTAGTTTTCTGTTTTATTGACATTTTATTTTTGGTCTTGTCTTTCATTGAGTTGTTTTGTTATTCCCTAACTGATTTTTATATGGGCTGCCACTTACTATAAGAGCAAATAAACCTTTGTCGTGTTTTTTATTTTTTCACAAAAAGGGGCCAATCTCCTCCACAGAAACGTTCACTTTACTTTAATTTGTGGTAACAACAACTGCTAGGTTCTGATGTACTATGTCTTTCGCTTGTTACATTAGTAGGTTCAAGTTGGGGTTTGTCCTTGTTAATTTCATCTAAGTTGAATTCTAATAACGAGGCATCCCTCTTGGTAGATAGTGCTGCATCTACTGGCCAGGTACCTGCTGTCTGAAAACCATTGACAATAGTTGCCATGGAAGCAACTCTTACTTGAGTGAAGTAGGTTTCCATTAGCTTAAAAAACCTTAAACTAGTGTCTATAATCGAAGAGTTGTGTGTTTTGGAAGCTGAAGCATAATAATCCTGGGGGAAGGACATTTTGTGTCAGGTGTAGGTTTCACGGTAGCTATAAATGATTTAGTCATGTCACAAAAGTTCACTGTTTATGTATCCTCTACCAGCAATACTCTCAGGAGATGCTAATGCATTACTTATCCGTTTGCTCTTATAATAATCATTGATGGCACCAATTGCATTAGCACAAGAAGCAATTGTGCTATTGAGACGCCATGCTCTCTGAGAGAGACCACTAACTTGAAGTTTTTGTCTTTGCTAATTATGGTTGGATCATTTTTTCTAGCACTAAAAAAATCTATTTTCTTTGACATTATACATTTTTGTAGCATTAAAATCATATGAATCCACTGTTTTATCTAAAAGATCAAAAAAATTGTTGAACTTCTTCTTATTCTATGTAGTGGCTTCTGCTACTGAAACTGTTTGTCGTTGCGTTTCATAAACTGATAATACCATTATTTATCAATCATTCTTTTATGAGAAATTTTATTTCTTTCCCCTACTTCACAGGTGAAACGGAGATCTTCTATAGTGTAAGTCTGTTTTAAAGCTCCATTTATACTTCTTCAGTAAAAACAGTAAACGAGTTAACGCCACCAACTTAGTCATCATATATGTTTCTAACATTTCGAAATTATTTAAACATCTATAATATACAACAAAGAACGGTAAATAATAATGTTTGAAGACAATAAACGTTTGACAAATTGGACCAATAACATAGAAATGATTTTGTAATTTATTTCTATGTATGTCGGTACATATTGTGTTTCATTTTATTAAAGAACGACAATAATTACCTGTGATAGGTGCTCATAGTATATTGGAAATCACTGTGCGAACGAGTGCAATGAAAATAGATCATGCATTAGACGCGGACCACGTGGTTTCGACCTCCCAGGTCTCGTTAGCACAACTTCAAATGCAAAATCTAATTTCATCGCAGTGGCAAGATAGTGGGCAAGATCGGTAGTAGCACACCGCAGGGCCCTACACAACAGTTTGGGCAATTTGTGGATTGGAATTACCGCTAGATATCCTGATCTGTTAAACAGTCTAATGGTGATATTATATGTACATATTATATCTATATACTTTTTAAGAATATTTCTTGTTAGATAATAAAAGTCTATGTTAAAGTATAAAATTGTTTATTATTAAAAAATAAAATTATATGAACAACATTATAGACATTGTTTATTGTTTATATCGCCGTTGATTCAACAGAAAAAAATCAAAAAGAAATAATTACTAAATACATAAAAAAACGTCCCTACTACATAAACTTTCACAACCATAAACAAAATTCATTTTAACAGAAATATTCAATACTGTTAGCAATATCACTTGATTTGCGTGAATTATTGAGATTCTCTTCTTTTAAATATTGACGTCATTATTTTCACGCTTGCTGCCTTATTTGTTTCCTTGCTTTGATGTTAAGTAATACAACTTTATCATCGTTGTTTACGCATCCTTTCAGTGGCTATTTTCCAAATACAAGGTAGCTACTTGTGTAAACCATAATACGTTTCTCTTCACTTAAATGCAATTTCCGGGGAAAAACACCATATCTGCCAAAATCGCTAATGCTAGAAACCCACAGTAGCAAGTTAGCTTAATAAGTCCACTAGCTTTCGATAAATGAAATTTTGTAAACACAAGCGAAATGTATAAAGTGGCTGCGACTGCGATTAATCCTAGAATGGTGTATTCCAAAGAGCCAGATTGGATTTGTATGTAACTATCGTCTTTGGCTCCCATCATTAACGTTTTTATGAACCAAGGCATTCCAAGTGATAACAATATGTTCATTGTATTCGCTCCTAGTGCGTTTGATACGCCCATTTTACCTTCACCTGTAATCCAAAGAAAGAAAAATTTGTAATTAAGTTATGAGAAGTTAATACGAAGCTTACAGAATAAGAGAATTTGTTTAACTCAACTACAAAAAGAATGGAAGTATCATAAATGTACTCTTGAATCTATCATCCCTACAATCTTACATAATTTCTTAGAATCGCAATCGTCACTGTTCACCACCAAATCCTTTGCAGTTTGAGTCAAAGAATCTCTTTATTTCACTTTTTATAGCATTCAAAACATGATGATTACATCTTTCTCTATATCAATTCCAATCTACTGCTGTGTACAAATGTATTAGGCACCCCTAGAAAAACTTCGTATTATAAAACCGGCGCGGTTTCCAGGTACTTGGGCAACTATTCAGTGTTCTCGATTACATTTGTAGTTTAACGTAGTAGTTGCTCTTGCATCGCGCGGACTCTTTTTAGAAAGAATGGCTCTATCAGATAGACGAAAATCGTCTAAAGAACTCAGCAGCGAGCTTTTGATCCAAGAAGGCGTTTCCCTATCTGCAAGTGTCGTGAGAAGACGACTCAAAGCCGCTAATTTACATGGCCGTATAGCGCGAAAGCAACCTTTCTTGACAGAGGCGCATCGCAAAAGGCGCCTTGAGTGAGCGAAAAAATACGCCCATTGGTCGGTTGAAGATTGGTCCAATGTGATCTTCTCTGATGAATCTAATATATAGCTATGCTTGTGCAGCTTTATGGGCTATCTGGACCGCAGTACGTTCGTAGAAGACCTGGAGAAGCTTTTCGGGGTGAATGTATTGTACCTACTGTCAAGCACGATGGCGGTAGCATTATGGTATGGGGCTGCATGTCCGCGGCAGGAGTGGGTGAAGTCTTTATCTGCGAAGGACACATGAAAAGCGCTTGCTATACCGCGATGATGGAGGTGGTATTGGAGGCATCGATCCTAAAGCTGTATGAGGATGACCATCCTAATATCTATTTTCAACAAGACAATGCACTCTGCCACCGTGCAAAGGCCACCATGCGCTGGTTTGCTGAAAATCAGGTCCAATTGCTTGACTGGCCTGCACAGTCTCCGGACTTGTCACCCATAGAGCATCTATGGTACATCTTAAAAAGAAACGTGGCCAAACACCATTGCGCATCGAAAGAAGTGCTACGTCGTCGCATTTTCGAAGAATGGGATCCGATTTTGCGTGAACTATGTCCCAATCTTTTAGCTTCCATGCCAAGACGCATTAAAGCTGTTATTAGTGCTCATGGTGGAGCCATAAAATATTACTTTTTTTCAATAAAATACACTATAGAATGCATTTAAACCGTTGTTTTATTTCGAACAAATTATTTTCAATTATTTCGATACAACTTACAAGGTGCTTAATACATTTGCACTCAGCTGTCTTTGTAAGAATATGCATGTTGTCTTCTAGAAGTTTTTTTTTTAATATTTTGTTTTCATATTATTAAAGTATCATAGGACACGTATGAGTACTGCAGATATAATCAAAATTATCGTCTGGTTTAATTATATGGGTTTGTAGATTGATATCAATAAAAGCACTTACCTTTTCTAGATAATATGGCAATTGAAAATGATTCAGGAAGGCAACCACCAACGCCTAAGAATGTCATACCCAAAACCGCATCTGGTATGTTAAACGTTTCGCCTAAAGACAAAATAATAATAATAAGAACCGAGAAAACAATTACCAATTTAGTAAGTAATAAATAATAATAATTAGGAGATTTTTTCATTGTCTTACCTATTAATGACATCATCCAAGACACAATATAAGAATTGCAACCGATCCATATAACGCACGTAACAAATGTAATTGGAAACAGTCTCGGATATTTTTTACAGTCTGGAACTGTGTAATAGCAGCAAAATCGAATGGGCCAAGTGAAGATAAAGAAAGCTTTGTAGAAACGTCCTGATTTGGGTAATTTGTAAATAGTATAATCTGTAAGACATGAATAATATTAACGATTTTAGATCTTCATTGGATATTGTTGGCTATTGAGTTGAGTTTTAATTTTCAGATAACGGCTTTCTAACTAACCTGATTCAAAATCTGTAACAGAAATTTGTTTCTCCAAAAGAGTATTATTTGCCTCAATGTATGTCATTCTGGGTCCATCAGAACGAAAGCTTGAAATGATCGATATAGGTTTGCTTGGTGTTTCGGTGCTTGTGCCTACACTTCTCCTCTTGTTGATATAGTCCGCTAATTTAAACACACAATCCGCAATTTTTTTATTCATAACCATGACTATAAAGTAGACGATATATCCACAACACAATACTACTGCTTCATACCAGTAAATAAACCCGTCCCACGTTATACAAACGAGCATTATAATAGCACATATATAAAGGCTAATATCTCTGGTTACCGGCCACCAAGCGATTTTAATAGGCTGCAATCAACGATTTCTCTATTAAATAAATCTAATTTTGTAAATCAATAAACGTGGTACTTACATATGGTGCAGCTAATCCACCAATTGCAGCGACACCTATGGTATTAAACATAGATGAACCAACTATTGTGCCAATTCCAATATCTGAGTCCAGCAAAAATGTACCTATCACGTTGACGAATAACTCTGGTGCGGAGGTTGCCACGGCCATGAATGTCGCAGCTGCCACATCCTAAAAAATTATTATCGTTAGCATGATTTAAGTGTATTTTCAGTAAAAAATTTATGTACCAAATTGATCTACTGTGTGCTGTGTGTGTACTGCTGTTTTTTTCGTAATATTTTACCAAAGAATTTGCGTATTTGACTTTTTTAAGTCTATTCATTTGCATTTTAAGTTTATGACTTAAGTGCATTAGATAAAAAAATTGTATGTTTATATTGTAGGGTTTTATAATGTTAATTGGTATTACAAAGTAGTTTTATCTCAAATACAAATCTTGGGTGTAGTAATAAATCCTCGAATTTTCATCAAAACAACAGTAATTCTAGGAATAACATCTCATAATAATGTACAGTCCTAGAAATCGTGACAAATTGCGTAAAATTCAGATTGTTGTAGTTGCTATTGTTTGATGATCCTTAGGCTATTGTCAATTATATAGGAATGTCTCATAAACCTAACGTAATGTTTGCGGATAGCCAAAATTACAAGTACAACTGAGGGGAAAATAGGTAACAGTGAGGCATAGATAACAGCAAGACGTTGAATAAATTTTCCCTTATAATTTCTTATACACATAATATTTGAGTACCGCACATTTAAACTTAGAAACAGTGGGTACACTCGGTTGATTTAGAATCGACTCAAACTGCCATAAAACCCGTTAAAAGTATGCTTTATTTCGGCCCCCGAATGCAAAGCAGTAATACTATGGTCAACTGTATGTAAATTACTACGTACATATGTAAATTATTATCTATGTATATACAATATATTTTTCTATTAAATCCAGATTCATATGCAAGGGATCATTTATAAATTCCTAAACCGATAATTTCTTAATGCGAGCTTAACATATGTATAGTTAAATCGCTATCGCATACAATTTCACTATAATTCACTAAAATAAGTATTTATGTAATTAAGAAATTACATGAATAAGAATATGTATGGGGGCAAGATATAAAAGTCTATTACATGTTAGAGTAGTTCGAAAAACGCGTATTTTTTCTGCAATACAATTCTAATAACGCGGAAAACTTGCGCATAGGCGTCATTATAAATAAAAAAATATTAAAATAAATTAAATTTCAAAAAAAAAAAATGTAAAAATTACAAAAAATACATTTTTTGTTGTAATAGTGGAAAAGTGTTTTTAAGAGTGTCCTTAACGCATACAAAAAATAATTAGACCCATACTTGTTTTACTGAATTCGCGCAAAAGATCTAAAGTTGCGGGTTGTATCGAAAAAAAAACGATATTTCATGATTTTCGACGATTTTTAAACATGTGCCAAAACCCATAGAAGTTTTATTTTTAATTTGTAAAAACCATTCAAAATAGTTTTCCCAATCCAGAAAAAATACTTTCAGACCTGTTATTCCTTAACTGTATTCGTGCAAAAGGTCTAAATTATAGTATAAGTTAAGTTATAGTCCCGTAAAAACGCCGTTTTCCATGTCTGATGAGTGTTTGTTTAACACATTAGGTTTGTAATAAGACTAACAAGTGATTTCCACATCCATCCTACGCAACCAACCAACCAGGGTGAATTTTATGTACAATATTTACAGTAACTATTTACTTTGTACAATGCATATGTTCGTTGTAGGCAAAAGATTATTTACATAGAAGCCCCTTTGAGTTCTGACTTTTAATTAAATGTGGGCATCAGTTGTCTTGATTTTAAAGTAGCTCTAATATAACCATCTCGATTTTCATGCCCGCACACTTTTTCTGCTGCTTCTGTAACCAGTTTTACATACCTCTCAACTGACTGGGTGTGGCGTGGGAATTTGAGGTAGTTAAACGCTGATAGCGCTTTGTCTTTCAACAAAGAAGCAATGTGTTCAGGTGGCATCTTGGACAGTAATGGCGGCGGTGTTAACTTGCAGATTGACCAATCCATTACTTCGGTATAGTCGTTTGCACTAAAATTTATTGAAGATATTTTGAAGTCTCTTACGTAACCTTCAGCCGATCGCTCATTTCTGGATTTAAGGATCCTCTTGTAGCCAAGTTCTCTAATGTGTGGTCTCTCATCCATTATTATAGCCAACATAATATTTTCAAGGCGGCAACCCTGCTCGTAACTTTAGGTCTTTTGCGCGAATTCAGTAAAACAAGAATGGGTCTAATTACTTTTTGTATGCATTAAGGACACTCTTAAAAGCACTTTTTTCACTATTACAACAAAAAATGTATTTCTTTGTAATTTTTCCATTTTTTTTTTGATTTACCGGGATTTTGACTTTTTTTTGGTAACTTTAGCCCTTCTGCCTGATTTCAAATTTTGAAAAAAAATTTTAAATATTTTTTTATTTATAATGACGCCTATGCGCAAGTTTTCCGTGCTATTAGAATTGTATTGCTGAAAAAAAACGCGTTTTTCGATTCATCCTATTACATATACTTTAGAGAATGAATGTTCGCATGATGGTGCAGAAAATGTCCTTCGGAACCAACCAATAATTCAAAAGTTTTTTCTGTGTATTAATTTGTTTTCAGTTTGACTGCCTTTTCGTTTACCTTCTCTATTATTTGAAATAAATTATTATTTGTTTACTGTGTGTTTTGTTATTAATTCGCGAATAAAATCAGTGTTTTTAACGAAACAAACTTAAGATGAACATAGATTCCTGTCTATCTGCTTAGATAAATAATTTTTCTTATGGTTCTAAAATTGATTTGTATTATTATTTTATTTGCGTTGCGCATTATGTCATTAATGGTAATGGGTGTTGGCAAACGCCTTCTCCGTTTGATATTTTGCAATAAGTTCTTGTCGCCTAAAAAGCGTGATATGATAAATAAATTATTACAATTTTTACAGAAACGATCACATTTCTAAAGATCGCTATCTAAGTGAATACATCCAAAAACTACCCCTGCATATTCACCTTCAACAAACACTTGATTGCTTGTGTTACACCGCGGAACTGGAATCGTCAACGATCGTATGAATTCTGATTTGTTCTTGAAAATGATAGCACATCTTATTAAACACACGGATTCTTCTAAAGATAATCCAAGTCTTATCATACATGACATTCACGGAAGTTATTTGTGTTGTTACTTTATGTGCTTAATCTGTCCAGAAAAAAAAACGAAGCTGCTGTTGTGACTTGTTTTCACATTAAACCAATAAAGTTCAGCCGGTACTTGCTGAGAGTTTTAAGGCATTTAGTTTGGCATACTATTCTGAAGAAAAACCCATAATTATTTAAGTTGGTTTTTGTGCCGGTGACGCGCAGAAAAAAATTTAAATCAATCCTCTTCCGCCTCTCAGAGCTCCCCATTCAGTCGAAAGGGGAAAATAGACGATTCAATTTTGTTGAACAACTTGGTTGATTCGACCGAATTGTACAACCAAATTGAAAGGATGAATGTATACACGTTTCAATTAAATTGACTGATTTAAAATGGCGTCAAATGACATCGTGCGGATTGGGGTTGATACTATTTGTGAACAATTAATGGAGGTGTATAGAGACAAATTGAAAAAGACGCTGATAAAAGAGACTTCTTCGTCTTTTCTTTTATTCGGTTTTTAAACATTTCAGATTTGTTGTTCCTTAGGCATTCGTGAGTTTTATATAAATCCAGAAATATCGGGGTATCATCTTGTTTCCATTTATAAAGTATAGTTTAAAATAACTGTACTTTATGAAAACTACCACAATTATTGCATTGAATACAATCTTTCAACGGTCAACAAAACTGTATAGACGCGTCAATTTCGGATGAATCAACGCGGTTGTACAACGGCGTTGAATAAAGTCGAACTTCTGTCAACTTCTTAAAACGTTCAATTTGGTAGAACACTTTCATTGAATCGCAAAATACACCATTCAATTCGGTTGAATCAACCAAGTTGTTCAACGAAATTGAATCGTGTATTTTCCCCTTAAGAGCTTTAATAAACTGCAATAACTATAATGGGTTCAGAGAAGGTATTTCTTCTTCGTATATGATGTCTTTACCGAGATAATTGGCTCGGATTTCCGTAATAGTGGTGCAATTAGATGTCAGGTGGTCCGGATTTTCATCCTCCGCCCCGCAGAACATGCAGTCGCTATTCTGTTTTAGACCTATTGTTGTTATGTGTTCCCTAAGTGATAAGGCATTGTAAGAAAATCTGTGAGAATGTGTAGTTTGTTTCTACTTAATTCTAGCAAGCTTGTTGCTTTATGCTTGTTGTAGTTTCTAAGGAATATCTTGGGGTGTCTTAAACCAGGATTCTCTCAGAGGGATATTCTCAGCCTCTCCTCTCTATCTTTAAGTTGCTTTTTATAGCTACTCATTGCTACACCGCTCTCACAAACAAAGTTGTGGCGATTGATCTTACAGGTGCTCATGCATCCTTTACACATAAAATTAAGAGTTTGTTAAATAATTGGTAAAAATCTTATATATATATAAAACTGAACAAGTATTTTATAATATTTCGGTGAAAAAATTATGAAGAAAAAAAAAACAAAACAAGCTTTGGTTAAAAAGTTCTAATTACCAGCAATTGATTGAATCTAATAGTTACTGAAACAAGAAGAAATTTCACAAATTCTGTATTATACAATAGTATACGCTATCGGCGTCGTGGTAAATTCGTTATGAAGTTATGTAGAATAATTGCTTAATGTTATTCTTAGGCAAAAATAATAACAAGTTTAAAACTCTAATTTGTGTAATACTAGCAAGATGTTTTGGTATAAAAAAGTGTGTACACGCCTAATATAAATTAATATTACTCAGGTAAATTAACGGTCCAACAATAAATTATAAAGACAATTTAAATTGTATGTCACAAAGACAATTAATCTCAGACAGACTCAAGAAATGGAATATTAAATTATTTGAAATTTATTTTTTAATTTACTTTCTAGCCGTATACATCTAAATTATTGTGGTTCCAATCGTTAGTATTTTATCTAATTTGTTTTCTTTAGCATTTTGCGACCTAAAAATACTTAACATTTTTAGAATTAATCAATTATTCTATATAATTTTATGTAGTTGTAGCTTCATGACGTGAATCAAATGGTTCCTATTGAGTATTTTATACAGAGCATTCCAATGAAAATGATCCACCTTAAATAAATCGAAAACGTCAAGAAATACGAAAAAAACGCCGATACAAGTCAATTTTTGTTTGAAAGGGAAACTTTTTCACCAATAAGGCAAAATCATGTGTTGTCCACCCCTCTAGGCCCTCCAGTATCGAACATTAAAATTTCAAATGACACTACGTCATATTATTACATTTTTCGATTTTACATACTATTTGCAATAAGTTTCATGTAGGACAAAAATTACACTTAAGACTTTAGAATATATGTTCTAAAGTTTTGAGGATAGGTACATTTCATTGGAACGTATATCAGCCATTACTAATGATAATAATATAAGTAGTGATAAAATACATCATAATTAGTACAGAGGCTATTATTTACTATAAGATTTGAATAAAATTTCTTTTAAAAATAAAGTTAAAATTTTTCACACTTTCATAAAATTTGCATCCGATTTTGTGACCACAGTGATACCTAAAGTAGTAGTTATTATAAAATGTTATAAGGTATAAAAATCTTATGAAAATGGTCTCAAAATTTTATTTTTTAACAAAGTTCCATTCAAATATGAAAGCTTCTAACACAGTCTTAGTAAAAAGTATGTGTCATTTATTTTAGCATAGTGGCAATATTAGTTCAAGTGTAATTTTTAAAATCATAGAGATTTGCCTTAATAATTGTTTGGAAGCAAAGATGTATGTAATTTGAGACAATTGGTAGGCACATTTAGATAAAGTTTGAATGGAGAATTAATGGAGCGACTGACTCACTAAATACTTATTTTATGGTACCTCAATGTTTAGGTCGTTTTTAATATATTTTTATTTCATTAAAATCCCGGGAAAAATATATTTTGTCTGGAAAATATCTGATCTTATGCTGTAGCCAGAAAAGAAGTTAAATCAAGTTAACGGCGATGAGTTCCACATTAAAGCTACAACCCTTTCGTTTTCGTTGAATTTAATTTTCGGAAAACTCCTTTCTAAGTCTTCCGCGACGTGTTTTAGGAGCGTATTTGCAAGTTGGGGGTAGTAAGACGTTGCAAGGCACTAACTGTATATGAACACTAAGCGTAGTCCATTAATGCTGTGTTTCACAAGACATTCTGGTTGCAATAAATGACTTAGTTGGTCACTTCTCTGCAAATCTGACTGTTTTCTTCTTGAAGCGTCAATTTTTTCAAAACTTTTGGATAATAATCCTTGTTCACTGCTACACATTTTAGAGCATATTCATGATGAACAACCCTCTCGTTTGAAGAAATCAATGAAAATCAGTTGCTTTTATAAATCTGATTGCAATCTTCTACAGAAGCACATAGATTTGGCTATGTTTAATGACTCGAACAACTACATAACTGCATTACTTAATAGAATGTCTTTATAACTATGACAAAAATAACGATTTCCGCAATATAATTGATTAGTGCAATTAAAATTTTGTGGCAATATTGCCAGTTATGAGGAGAAAAAAATCCTCCAACCTACTATTTATAAAAAAAAAATACAATTTATTCATATCCTGTCCTACGTGTTTAATAACAGTAGTTAATACTGTTATTTATCTGTAACTACAACATTTTTATCAGAGAAGGTAATTTTACCAGGAATATAATTGCAGCGATAAACATGAGAGTACATCAAACAATTATCTCTCAATTAATACCTCGAACTCAAGGAATTTTTTCATTACACAATTTATATTTCATTTATTATTGTTTCATGCATACATAAGCTATACCTACTTCTTAAAGTCTCTAATTGCTAAATGGAAGCAATAGTATTGTTCTATTGTGATTTAGTAATTGTGCTTTATTTTTCATAATTACCTAATATTACTCGAAATATCGATCAATTAATCTAAATAACATTTATATCAATACGTGTGAAAATTTTAAAAGGCGTGAATCACTTGAGTAAAAATGTTCAGATACTAAAAGAAAATAAGTGTTTACTGATCCCATTGAGCGCGAGTTGTAAAATTCGATAAAAATTAAATTACTAAACAAATATTGTTGACTCCTTATATTGTTAAAATTGCAAGTATATAGCGCCATTCAAAGATTATATTCTTGAAATTATTTCAAGTAAAAGAATTAATGTTTGTGACGCCATGTATGAAGGCATGCCATGAAGGCAATACAAAGACCAGCAGAACTGTAAATAGTGCTACTAAGTACCTACTTGAAAGAAACTTTAGATATAAAACTACATCAATGTTTCACGATAACATATTTGTTAAATATACCAAACATTCTATAGAGTGAAAAATATGAAGGTTAAAATGTACATAACTATGAACAAAATACATAGGAGCCACCTACAGGTTCTACAGAAATATCTCATCTTGGCGACATCACATCCTGGCAATATTTTACATACAGATACCAACTTTTAGCCACATTTATGTCTTATTCCATACTGATATGCAAATATATTCTACTTTCAATTGAGGCATAAACATATAGTGGTATAGAGTAGAGACATGCTTCAAAGCGCTGATATTGTTTATTAATGGCAATAGTCATACATTTTGTAGTAAAGCTTGATATCATTTTTGTTAACCATTTGAATAAGAAAATTTGTTATCGTGTGGAAAGAAAATACATTTATGGTTTGGCAGTATTTTGTGTTTAAACATGTTAGCTTAAACAACAACTAGGAAAGTAATACGTATCGTTTGCGTTTAAATAATACTAGAAATAGGATATTGATCTTTCAAATCTTTTATGTAAATAAAACCAATAAAACTTTACATTGCTTCCGGACTTAACAGCATTGTTTCATGTTGAATTCCATTGTTGTTAAAAATGTGTACAAATATGCAGAACGCTTTAAAAGCTTTCACAGTCAAAATTAAAACTTAAAGAATAATTTTCAGGAATGCATCCTGTCATGATGATAAAGAAAGAAAAATAAACCACCCAGATGTTCCAGGACCATCCACTGATTGTATCGATTGTTCCAAATATTATTTAAGTCTGTTGCCTGTACTCTCAAAGATATTAGAGCGGATTGTAGACAATCAAATTAGGACGTACCTCTCAAATAACGACTTCTTGCCATTGAGGCAATCTGGATTTAGAGCCAATTACAGTTGTGTTACTGCATTACATGACCTTATTGATGATGTGATTTGTGCTCGTGATAGAGGAGAGGTTTCGCTTTTGGTTCTACTCGACTATTCCAAAGCGTTTGATAATCTGAATCATGACCTCTTATTGGGAATGTTGCATTATCTAGGTTTCAGCAGATCAACTATACATTTCTTTGCATCCTATCTGTCATGTCGACGCCAATGTGTTAAAATTGGTACAACGTTCTCTGGTTATAAATTCTTAACTAGCGGTGTAGCTCAGGGAAGTGTCTGTGGTCCTCTCTTGTTTATTATTTACACTGCACTTATTGAGAAGTTTAATACTTCACATTGTAGATTATTTTGTTATGCCGATGATACTCAAATGTTATTTAACTTTTCCTCGGACAATTTGATGGGCGCTGCAACTATTGTTACCGATACGATTCAATCATTAACTGATTACTCCTCTAAGCACTGCCTCAAAATTAACCCTAATAAATCAGCTCTTATTATTTTGCGGATGTGGGTATTCTAATTTTATTAAAAATCTTATTGATGTTCAGGTTGATGGTATCGCCGTGCAATTTGTTGATAGTGTTAAAAATTTAGGGCTACTTCTAGACTCCGAACTGAGATTTAGTTTACACATTAGTAATGTTATAAGAAGAGCTTATAGTATATTGAAGGTTTTGTATTCCCACAAAGATGTTTTGCCGCGTTCATTAAAACTGTTATTATGTAAGAGCCTGATACTTTCCCTATTCACTTACTGTGATACTATTTATGGACCCTGTTTGACAGTTGTTGATAGGCAAAGAGTGCAGCGAGTACAGAACTCTTGCTTGCGATTCATCTATGGTGTCCGCAAGCATGAGAGAATTTCGCACAAGCTTGGTGAGGCAGGTTGGTTAAATATGGAGCAAACCCGGTTTTTACATAGTGCCTGTCTGTTCCGGTCTATAATTATAAACAAATCTCCTCCTTATCTGTACAATAAAATTACTTACCGCACAGACGTCCACAACATCAACATTCGTTATAAAAATGTTATTACTGTTCCGCGGTATCGTACTGCACTTTTTCGGCGCTCCTTTACATACTGTATAGCTTCGGTGTGGAATAGTCTGCCTAATAGTGTCAGGGAAGCGCCTACGATGGTGGCTTTTCGGAGGCTTTTGCGGGTATGGCTGATGGATGGGCCACAATAGCGATTTCATCAATTGAATTTACTGCCCTGTGAGACTGCGGTTGCTACGTTTTTCCTTGCAGTTAATTATTATGTTATGCTGTTGGTAAGCTGCGTGCTTAACGTATAATATACAATGTATATTATAACTTCGTGTGTATTATTCTCTGTTGTATTGTATTGAGGGTCAGATGGTAGAACAGAGAGGTAACTGCCTTTTCTGAATCTGATCCTTTGTCTCGATGTTTTCTTTTTCTTATTATATATTATAATCTGTTCTGTTGTATTTTTTTTTTGATTGTATTTGAGACAATAAATTATTATTATTATTATTATACCCACATCAAAAACGATATTGGTAATTAGAATAATTAGGCTTTCTCCGGTAAAACGGGAGATCATACCAGCATTTGCATCTACATAGAACAAACAGTACCACTGTCTATGAGGGCGGATAAAATTTCGCCCATTATCAGTTTCAGTGGGAGATATAATGTAAACATCTCCAACAGAGAGACCGCAAAAACCTTCGTTAACAAATCGAGTAGAGAACTATCCCACTGATTTGCGGACGTCTCTAAAACACCAAACGGCATGGGAATTGGAATTTGAAGAGATGGAGAAACCGAGGGCGAAGTCTTCAGTCTAGGGAGCTCTCCGTCCATCTTCCAAGCCGAAATAATCGCCGAGTAGTGGAAATCCTTTCTGATAGTCAGGTTGCCCTTAGTGCACTACAGGCTGTCATGTTTGATTCCGAAGTAGTATTACACTGCCATAGGGCTCTTGTAAAACTGGCGGAACATAACAACACCATGCTGAGATGGGTGCCAAGTCACTCTGGAATCAGAGGCAACGAAATGGCTGACATTTCGTTGCACTTATCAGCTTGTGTTAATGGCTGCATAGTCATTTGTACTATCTTTTGGCCTCTTGATGGTATCATGTTGACCCTATTCACTTATTTAATATTGAAATTATCAAATTATTTCTTAACTTCACTAACAAAATAACAAATGATGTACACCAAACCAAAACAGTATTCAGTCCAAATTCCTAACCGCACATTTGGAATTAATACCTAAATACTGGATATCTTTCAGAGCCAAATTGTATCGAAAATCTTTAATACTGTTTGGTTCTATTTAATAGAGGACTTAATATCGATAACCTCCACCTAACTTATAAACGGAGAGAAACGGGACTTAATACACGTCGCCATTGGAAAGAGCGGAAAAAAATACTATAGGAACAATCATAACTTCAAAAAAAGAAAAATTGGACTTAATACTGTTTGGCTCTGAGGTCCAGATATAAGGAATCGATAAGCAGATTTAGGATAGTTTATCGTCAACGTTCGTCCACATCGGGATTTCTTCGGGAATACGGTCATAGTTTATCAGTGTGTGTATGTGTTGTCGCATCGTTTAATAAGATAATGCTCGTACAGTATTTTATGTATGGCTTGTTTGTCTACCTCACAAGTGTGGTACGCAGCGTTGGGATTTACGCGAAGATAACACTGATCGACAAGGTTTTTGTTACACCGATTTTGTATGCTAATTATTACTTCACTGTGCACGCTCAAAACAAACACAAGCTATGTTGTAGCTGTCACCCCCAGATTTGTTGTGACAACCAATGGTCGAATTACACCAAGTTTTCATTAAAAACGGTCACCCTGACAGTTTTTGCTACGTATGTGGTGAACTAACATTCAAAAGTCAGCGACGAAATCTCACTGAATTGGTAAAGCAGTATTATCGTGACTATTTTGGCTTCTCTGTAACTCATCAAGATAAGAATTGGGTACCTTATATATGTTGTACGACATGCGTAAAGAATCACACGGGTTGGGCAAAAGGAACGCGGTATATGGCTTTCGGAAAACCCATGATTTGACAGCGTCAGTAGACCACATATCTGATTGCTACTTTTGCTTGACCAATATCAATGGGATAAATAAGGCGTCAAAACATACTGTAAAATATGAAAATGTACGTTCTGCAATACTACCAGTTCCTCATAGTGCTAATTTACCTGTACCTGTAGCGCCAAATCAGGCAAATGACGCAGCAAATGATGTAATCGATTTACCATCATGTAATGCAATTCCAGACAAAATTCATGATCCAATCTACGTATCTGATAATAAGGAACCTCATTTGCTAACTCAAGCTGATCTTAACGATCTGGTACGCGACTTAAAATTGTAAAAAAGGCAGTCTGAACGATTAGGATCTAGATTGAAAGAATCGAATTTGCTGCATCCAGTTACTAAGGTGTGTTGTTTTCGTAGCTGTGACGAAGAACTAACAAAATACTTTTTAAAAGAAGAAGAAAATTGAGCTTATTGCAATATCACTTCAGTGATGCACATGCTACATATTGAATTTGAACCACAAAATTGGCGTCTGTTTATAGACCTTTCAAAAACTAGTGTAAAAGCTGCACTTTTGCATAATGGAAATATATTATCCTCTGTTCCGGTAACATATGCTTTCGGTATGAAAGAGACTTACGAAAACATGAAATTCTTATTTGCAAAAAATTAGTATAATACATTTTCATTTCTACTATGTGGTGACTTAAAAGCCATTGCTACACTCCTCGGATTGCAGCTGGGTTTTACAAAGTATTGTTGCTTTTTATGCGAATGGGACAGCAGAGATCGAAACAATCACTACCACAAGAAAGACTGGTCTAAGCGCAAGTGCCTCACTCTTGGAAACAAAAATGTTTTACACGCTCCTCTTGTCGAGCCTGCCAGAGTACTTTTACCACCACTACATATAAAACTAGGTTTGTTCAAAAATTTTGCCAATGCCATGGGTCGCAATGGTTCAGGTTTCATGTACTTGAAAGAAAAGTTTCCTAAAGTTACTGACGCTAAAACAAAGAAAGGGATTTTTGTCGGACCTCAGATTAGGGCATTGTACAAAGATGACATATTCGAAGAAAGGTTGAGTTCGTTACAGAAATCCGCTAGGAAAAGTTTCAAAAATGTAGCACAAACATTTTTGGGTAACCACAAAGCAAGCAACTACAAAGATCTGATAGAAGAACTACTTTCGACGTATCACGCATTAGGTTGTAACATGTCACTCAAAATACACTTTCTACATTCCCACCTCGACTTTTTTCCCGAGAACCTAAGAGCCGTTAGCGACGAACAGAGAGAAAGGTTCCATCAGGACATTTTCAGCATTGAAAAACGATACCAGGGCAAATGGAGTCCTTGTCTGTTAGGAGATTATTGTTGGCCACTTGCAAGAGACCAGCCTCAAGTCAAACATTCTAGAAAAATCGTAACTTTGAGTTTTAAAAATTATATTTTCAAGTTTAATTGTAAACAAAATCTCAGTATTATTTACGAAATATAAACTAAAAAATTATGGGTGCCAAATTTTTTCTACACCTGTTTTTCACTTTAAGAAGTCAAAATAAAGTATAAACTGCTAAAAAGTTCATGTGGCAAATTAAAAGTTCATTTTTGTCGATCAGTGTAATCGGTCGATGCGCGAAGGATAACTTACCATACGCTGTTGGGAGCAAAGGGATTAACAGCGCGGCATTATAAAAGCACAAAGTCATTTGAACACAATTTCCACACATAGAACTACACCGCGAGAGTTGCAGTCATAGCCAGACAAGTAATACAGCTTACGGAGTCACTGCAACTAAGCACCCACCACACATTAAAAAAGGTAACGTTCTTTCCTGTATTATGACACTGCAGTCAATATATTTATTTGTTCATAACAATCGGATTTATCTTTTGTATTCTGGCATCTATTACTACCCACCGAATCTGAGTATAAATAGTAAAATAAAGACAATTGGTCCCGCTTATATGGAATGGAACATTTTGTATTAAGGGTAAGAATAATAGGTAGAAGGGATATTTGTTGTTGGCGCCGATACCCTCCACCTGTGGTAATTATCTCCAACCCCCGTCAAATCTGTAGGTTTCCAAAATTAAGTTGATATAAAACTATTACTATTTGACATATATGATTCTTTGCGTTTTTGCAAGCTACTAGCGTTATTTAAATTTGGCTTTCTAGTTTAATACGATATATAAATGCTAAGATGTGAGATTTTGACGCAGTAAGAAGGAATTTATTTTATCTGTTTGCTAACTGATTCTAAGTAGGAGACAAAACTTTTACAATCCCACTTTATTTGTCACCAAGATAAACAGTTCTTCATTATATAAAAATAATTCATTAAAGATGTGGATGATGTAGCATAAAATGATCAATTTTCGTAGAAACAAAAATGTGCTGGCTCATGTAAAATGCGCTGAGTACAATATAAATATTGTTTTGATTCTTACCTCAGATAACTGCAACGTTGAGCATATTTCTTCGACACAAGGTATAAAATAATGATCACAGACAATAGCAATCAAACAGAAGCAATAGATGGCGATCAAAATGTGAATAACTATTCCCCCATTTGACCTTTGTTCTAGGGTTAAAAAGCTGGGAAAATCATCTGCAGAACTACCACACTCTTCTTCTGTGACATTGGGAACATCATTCGCTCGAAATACAGCAAACCATATATGAGTCCTTCTCTTCTTATGAGATCCATCATTACTAATTTCACATCCATTCCCTTCTAATGAAGTTTGCGTACAATTACTTTCCAGATCTGCGATTTCATCTATTTCAGTTGATCTTGCAAGTGCACGAGGAATATCTATATGTCAATATAAATAGTATTTTTAAGATAATTTTCACCATGGATTAATGCTGAATGTAACACTTACCTTGCTGATATGTTAAAACTAAACTTGAGATTATAAAATAGAATACTATCTTGAGCATTGCACTTTACAAGTCGTCTATGTATAAGTCTACGTGTGCTTTGATATATATAGTTATATATATTTTTAATATGGTAAGGCCCGATGTCAGGTAAATTTCTCGGTTATGATCTTAAGAAATCGTGTAGCTGTCATCTGAAACTAAACAGAACAATTTTAGTAATAGTTTCAATAATATCATTATTAATAACTTTGATGAGTGAATATTTCGACAGGAATATAATTATATCTATATTGTGTACATCCATTAGGATTTATTTAATAGTAAAATAAGTAATCATTGTTATAAACTTTGTTACTATGTTGCTTTATCTTACATATAATCAATTCTGTCCTTATTTTTTTATACATAAGAAAATTTTAATGATTAATTATATAGTAAGCGATCTGATTAGTAAAAAAACAGTTGCTACCATTGTATACTACGTGATAGCTGCAATTTTTTTGTTGATAATATTTAAATAAACATAATGGATGGAACATTACATAGATATTTGTGTTTGTTAGTCTGATGCAACTAACGCAAAAGCATCGGAAATATTAGTTATGGAATTAATAATAATAATAATAATAATAATAGTGGTTTATTTGCATAGAAGAAAACTTTACAAATAGGGTACAAAGCTCGCATGCTTTCACATGAGGTATATCATAAGTTTTATATTAATGCCTAATATATGGAAAGTATAAGTGTACATCCAATAAGATACATAAGAAAATCAACAACTACTCGTTATGTATGAATGCACGTATTTTAAGTGCACCTTCTATGTAAAAACTAAGAAACCTTAAGTGTTCGACATCTTTTACAGTCAATAAATTTACAATATTTAGTTCAGGATCAATTTTTCTCAAATATTGCGCTCTAAGCGGTTTGTAAATAGGACATGTTACGACAAAATGGTCTAGAGTTTCAAATTCATTTAGGTTACAACACGTGCACAGGCTACCACAATCAATTTTATACGCGATTCCGTTGATGAATAGTTTAATAAAGTCTTTGTTTGACACTCGAATCTGACTTACCACTCGTAATCTTTTTATTGGAGAACGTAGATTCAAGTATGTTTCACCCAAGGCCAAAGCACTTATTTGACGGTATAAAGGGGAGAAGCGCGATGTCACTGCCGCGTCTATGTCCCTGCTTATTGCATTATTGGTCCATTTTTCAAATACATCCATTTCATTTCTTTTAGCTTCATTTGCAGTTGAGAATGGGTTCCAGCACTGATATTCGCCTATTGCTCCGAAAAGTTCTTTAAAGAGGGTAACCCAGTTAATGGTCCTTCTGTTATTTGGGGACTTGTCCAGAGCGACGAGGGCATTATAGCACTGCCTCGGGAGCCGATCCTCGGACATTTCTAACATTTTCTTCCACCATCCGTAGGCTCTTTTCATTGCGAGGATTTTTACAGGAGTACGCCCTGTTTCCATGCGTACTATATAGTTTGGGGTGTTATTAGGCCAATGGAACAGCTGTTTAAAAAATCTAACCTGAGCCTTTTCAATGTCTTCCAAGTAGTTAAGAGACCACACCTCACTTCCGTATAACAGCGTTGCCGTAGCTATTGAATCAAACAGTTTGTTTTTAACGTTGAAAGTTTCTGATTTTGATTTTCTTAATAGATCTAAAACTCTGCCACTCGCGACTGTTGACCTTTGCAGAAAGTGATTAGTAGCCTCTCTAAACGAACCAGTCCTGGAGAACGGAACTCCTAGGTATGTGTACTGCTGCTTATATTGCAGAGCGGTTCCGTCATACACGAAGTTGCCCATATGCTGTTTGTGTCTACCTAAATGGAAGGGAACAACGCAAGTTTTCTCCGTGTTTAAATTCAGGTCGTTTTCATGGCAGTATGCTCTTAGCACTTCCAACTTTCGGCTGCCATCTACAGGCGAATTCGCAAAAAGAACAGCATCGTCTGCGTACAGCAACAGCAACAAAGATCTTGTGCTGCTGACTTTTACTCCGTCAAGATGTTTTAGTTTAAAGTAGGAGATGATGTCTGACAGAAAAATTGAGAACAGGAGCGGTGAGAGACAGTCACCCTGCATCACCCCTCTAGTCAGTTCTATATTTTCCGTTTGTTGCGAGTTCACATTAACTTTTATGACCGCTTGGTCGTATAACGTCTTCAGTAACCGGATTACTTTTCCACTTACTCCTATGCGGTATAGTTTATTCCATAGCTTTGAGTGGTTTACCGAGTCAAAAGCTCTCTTGAAATCTATGAATATTCCATAGAGATACGAGGAGGTTTTGTAAATATTAAGTGCTATAACTGCTGACAGAGTGAACAGGTTATCTTGACATCCACGATTTGCCCTAAATCCGGCTTGTTCTTCTGGAAGAATGTCATGTGTGCTACACCAGCGGCTCAAGCGATCATACAAAATTGTTGTAAATATCTTTGTGATTACGTTAATCACTGATATACTGCGATAATTGTGAGGATCCGCCCTGTTACCTTTCTTGTGTATCATATGCATACTAATATTGCACCAAGTTACTGGAATTGTTTCCTTTCTAAAAATTTCGTTGAACAGATGTTGTAGGAAATGGAGCCAAGAGTCGGGAAGGATCTTAAAAAACTCTGCTGGTAGTCCATCCGGTCCTGGAGCCTTATTTAACTTGAGTTTCCCTATACTTGCTAGAACTTCCTTAATTGTCACGTCGGCGTCTAGGGTAGGGTCTAGTACTGAAATGTATTGGGTTTCGTCCAAAAGCCTGTTGCCATATAAATCCCTCAAAAACTCAAACCATTCTCCCGCCGAGATAGGATTTTCAGGTCTGTGTCGGCTTGTAAATTGTTTAATTGTGCCCCAAAATGTTTTTGAATTTTGAACCTGTGATAACGAGTCATACATACTTTTATAGTATGAGCTCTTTTTGTCTTTGATCAATTGTAAATATACCTTCTTATGGCTAAGGTAGCTTTGCAATGATTCGTCTGTTCTGTTTTGTTTGTATTTTCTCAAGAGATTTCTGCACTCTCTTTTTCCTTCTAAGCAGCTCCTGTCATACCACACCTTGTTCTTCTTTAAACTTACAGCTGTTTCATGTGTAAATGTAGTTTTTACTAGGCCGCTCACATACGCCGCTTCCCACATAACACTCACTATGGTATTGCTAAGAATATCTACATTTTCACTGTTAGTATACAGTCTACCCGAATGTTCAAGAAAGGAACTCACGTCGTTAGCCCTATCTGGCGACCATCTAAGGCGGGTGCTACACTGACCACGTCTAATCTGTCGAAATTCTCTTTGTCGTACATTTGTGCAAACATTAAGGACTATTGGCATATGTGGTGAGGGGTGCAGTGTATTCGAAACTTCCATATCTCTAACTGTGCGACAGCATTCATAATTCACAAATATAAGATCTATGGTACTACATCCTAGTGTTGTCATGAAGGTAAACTCCCCCGGTGAGTCGCCAGGCGTTCTACCGTTAACCAAAACAAACCCAAAGAATTCCTTGGTTTCAATCAATTTTCTACCTCTACCGTTTATAGCATTGTCTCTTGCCGTTCTTTCGTGAAACAGACCAGGATATTGAAAGTGGTCCTCTAACTGGTTACTATTGCCCACTCTAGCATTGAAATCACCTCCAATAATCCATTTATATTGTGAATAGTTCTCAAATATGTTTGTTAGCGAATCTCGTAGCATCTCAATACAAAAGTCTGTGTCTGCGGTTGGTTTCCAATAGTTTATCATAAGCATGTAGTTCTCATTCTTACACATCAAGTGACAAATAATCCATAAATTAGTTCGTTCGATTACAATAATATTAAATAAATTTTTATATAGTATAGCAAGCCCACCACTGGCTCTTCCCCAGCTTTTTTCCTTAATAGCGGGGGACAAGATAAAATTGTATTGCGCAAAATAATTCGGGAGATCTATAGAGTCTTCTGTCAACCATGTTTCGGAGATACAGATTATATCCATTCGTTCAATCCAACTAATTATATCTCTTTCAAAACAAAAAATATTTCTAATTCCATTAATATTCCAAAAACAAAATTTAATTCCAGTAATTGTAGGTTCATTTGAGCGAGCTATAGACGTTTCAAATTGATTTTCCGTGTTTTGTTTGCCATATTCTGTTGCCTGAATCGAAGGCTCTTTGCTTGGCGAGATATTTCTTAGTTTTTTGGTTTTAGCTTGTCTTCAGTGTGGTCCCAGGAAAACCACTGATTTCCTACCATCAATTTTTGGTAAGCTATTTTTGTGGTTTGACCCCTGTCTTTTTCCTCCTTTGCTTTCTTTCTAATTTCCCGCTGGATCCTTTGTTCACGTAAGGTATAGTCATTATCTATGTATATGTTTTTACCGGAAAGTTTTCGTTTGTTCTTAAATATTTCCAGTTTGTTTGCAAAAGAACTGAGTTTTGCCATTACTAGTGTGCCCTTTCCCAGTTTACGAATCTCCACTACAGATGAGGTAATTTGCAGATGATCGAAGATAAAACCCTCCAACGTTTTTTTTGCATCCTCTGTATTATCAGGAATAGACACACCTCTCACGATAATATTATTTTTCTTTTCATATCGTTCATTTCGTTCGATTTTGTTCTCCAGAATGTCTATTCTTTGTTGTAGCTTTTTACTTTCGCTAGTCCATTGTTCTTTCTCTTTCCGCCATTCTTCTTCCCGCCTCTGCATTTCCTCTATTAATGCTTGGATATCTTCGCTATTCTTCTTAAGCTGCTCAAAATTACATCTAATCTCGCCTTTTAGTTGTTCCGACATGTTAGTTATTAATTTTCTAATTTCGTCCATATTTACACTATTTGTTACCACTAGTTGTTCTGAGTGCGTGTCTTCCCAGCGAAATGTCTTGACAGCTTGGCAGTCTTCTTTGTCGGTTTCTATTTCGGTTCGTTTTCTTTTGATGTAATCTTCAATTGAACCGACAGTAGCGCCCCTCTGTCTACTTTCTACTGCTCTTGATTTCGGCTCCGTCAAGTTGGCCCCCCCTCAATCTTGCACCGGGCTAATATCTATCTAAAAAGTTTGCGCCAAGCTTGCACCAGCTTGCGCCACACGTATAACAGCTTGCACCCCTCCAGTTGAGTAATTATTTTAAAAAAATTGCAGGGGGGGCTAACTTGACGCTAGCCCCCCCTCATCACGGGAGAAACTTCAAAATAGGGTAGATAGCTTGCACCCACCTTGCGCCAACTTGCGCCATCAATTTTAGAGCTTGCACCCCTCTCCAACCCCTATATATTTAATATTTATGTTTCCAAGCTAGCCCCCCCTCATCACGGGAGAAACTTCAAAATAGGGTAGATAGCTTGCACCCACCTTGCGCCAACTTGCGCCATCAATTTTAGAGCTTGCACCCCTCTCCAACCCCTATATATTTAATATTTATGTTTCCAAGCTAGCCCCCTCTCATCACGGGAGAAACTTCAAAATAGGGTAGATAGCTTGCACCCACCTTGCGCCAACTTGCGCCATCAATTTTAGAGCTTGCACCCCTCTCCAACCCCTATATATTTAATATTTATGTTTCCAAGCTAGCCCCCCCTCATCACGGGAAAAACTTCAAAATAGGGTAGATAGCTTGCACCCACCTTGCGCCAACTTGCGCCATCAATTTTAGAGCTTGCACCCCTCTCCAACCCCTATATATTTAATATTTATGTTTCCAAGCTAGCTCCCTCTCATCACGGGAGAAACTTCAAAATAGGGTAGATAGCTTGCACCCACCTTGCGCCAACTTGCGCCACCAATTTTAGAGCTTACACTCCTCTCCAACCCCTATATATTTAATATTTGTATTTCCAAGCTAGCTCCTCCTTCCCCCCTCATCACGGGAGAAACTTTAAAATAATTAATAATTAATTAAATAATTATTTAATTAAATAATAATTAGGTTAATTAATAATAATATACAATTTTATTTTTGGTTTGTAGTGGAACTAATATGTTTATTTTAAATTTATTTCTAATAGTTTTATTTTTAATGTAATTCACTATTACAACGATATTCACACATTTGCAAATTCAATATTTAGACAAGGATTGATATATGATTAGTTTTACAAAAGACATGTCAGTTAGTTACTCAAGTTTTCATTGGGGTACGAAGGGGATGCAAGCCCTAAAATTGGTCGCGCAAGTTAGCGCAAGGTGGCTGCAAGCTATCTACCCTATTTTGAAGTTTCTCCCGTGATGAGGGGGGGCTAGCTCGGAAACATAAATATGAAATATATAGGGGTTGGAGAGGGGTGCAAGCTCTAAAATTGGTGGCGCAAGTTGGCGCAAGGTGGGTGCAAGCTATCTACCCTATTTTGAAGTTTCTCCCGTGATGAGGGGGGGCTAGCGTCAAGTTAGCCTCCCCTGCAATTTTTTTGAAATAATTACTCAACTGGAGGGGTGCAAGCTGTTATACGTGTGGCGCAAGCTGGTGCAAGCTTGGCGCAAACTTTTTAGATAGATATTAGCCCGGTGCAAGATTGAGGGGGGGCCAACTTGACGGAGCCCTTGATTTCTGCGAACGATCCCCGCCACTGGACATCGAGCACGCACTATTTTTCGGCCGACAGAATCGGGGCCGTCCTGGCTTCACTGCGTATAGCGTGCAGTTTCTGTCGCTGTATAGTTCGTATTTCGCGGTATAATGCTCCGGTCAAAGTCCAACACTAACAGTATGGTCGCGCGCATACATGTGGTTAAATATTAATCAATGACTATTTTAACTATAATATTTAGAACGTTACCGTATGTCCTTGTGGCTTATTTACTTTTCATTTATTTCCGATTCGTTTGTACTTTAAAATGAGTTGTATCACTATAATAACAGTTCACCGTTTTCGCGAAAATTGAGTGAAATTTGTAGTTATGGAATTAGTGACTACCCTTATTGGAAGCGTATGAAATTAGACACCAAATAATGAAACTCTAAGGAAAGTGAGATATACCTGGATTATTGACATAATGTTTAAAATCTCTCCCGTGTCGCTGGTGCTAGAAGAAAATATCACAATATCTTGGTATCATATCAATGTTATCTTGTCGGAAACATATGTCATCGAAGTAATTTATGAATTTCTTTATCGGTAATAAATCAACGTTTGGTTAGTCTCAGCTGTTATCGGCTAACAATTTTTTTTGTAAATATATTAAGTACCTACGGAAACATTTTCCATAATCTACAATTAAAACTAACTAACAATATTTTTATGCCTGAATTAATATTGAAATAGTTTGTATTTGGCCACACTTTTAAATATATTGGGCTAATAATGCGATTGTTTTAATTTTTTTGCTGATAATGTGGAACGACAGCATATTCATATTAGGTACTGTAAATTTTTAATACATAAGCAAAATTATATATTATATATACATATTACATAAATTAAAAATAATAAAATTTGCGTAAAAAACGAAACTAAATACAAATTAAACGTGGTATTATAGTTATTAAATGTCAACAGTATAATTATGTCCTTTAACTACTAGGAATAAATAATTTTAACATAACTGCTACAGACGGGTCATGAAGAAGAAGAAATCGTTTATTTACAATTAGGTCATACTTATAGCACATTGTAAACAAAAAGTTATTTTGCACATTACACACAATGTATTTGTTTTGCAGTCCTTTTTGTATTTTTCCGAGCCGGCCCCTTCAGTCCTTGGACAACCCTTATTATGTTATGAGCTTTTACTTTACCTCTTGAAGGAGCTTCTTTAGCCCATTTTGTTGAGTCTCTGGTATATCAACAACCATGCGATTTACTTGAAGTATTGACATTCATATTCAAATCACACTCTGACTTATCATCTGGCTCAAATTCACTCTCTATTTCGTTGTCCTGGTTGTCATTATCAGTTTCACCTGCATTGCTGAATACTGTGTGTCCAGCCTGGACTTGGGTTTTCTACTTCTGTAATAGTTTCTTGTACTTCAACATCATCTTCGAATTCTATCTAATATTCTACATCGTTTAGTATTTCTTTCAGTTGAATATCAGTTAGTGCTTCCGTTGAACATTTTCTTATATAAAATTGGAAAAATTTCATATATGTCACATGATAAAAATAAATCAAAATTGTAAAACATTACTGATAAAAAAATATGTTTTATAAATACCTGTATTAAAGAATTTACTTCACC
The DNA here is from genome assembly GCA_023690525.1 of Holotrichia oblita. NCBI lineage: Eukaryota > Metazoa > Arthropoda > Insecta > Coleoptera > Scarabaeidae > Holotrichia > Holotrichia oblita. The sequence continues at coordinate 139,286,319 of CM043017.1, read as the reverse complement.
AACCATAACAATGGTGTAGGGCGTTTATCTTCTTCTAGCTTTTTATACACGTTTTCCATTCATTTCTATTCCTTGTCATGTTCTTCTATTCCTTGTCATGTTCTTCGCATCTGTCAATGTTTTGCCTTTTATTCCCAGTATTTCTGCTATGACATCATTCCATCATCTTTCTTCCCATATCCTTCTTGTTTGTGTATTGGAGCACTAATTGCATTTTTAAAGGTTTTCGTATTTCCGAGTTTCTTATTCTCTCTATCCTTATAACTCCTCTAACTCTTTTTAAATATTTCATTTCTACTGTCTGTAATTCATTCTTTTGTCTCCTATTTAATATCCAAGATTCACAGCCATATGTTAATATCGGTCGATAAATTGTCTTATATACTTTTAGTTTTGTTTCTTGCGATACCTCTTTTTTGTTAATGAAATTATTGTTTATGCCATGGTACAGCTTTGTTGTTTTATTCTATTCTTTGATTAATCTCAGCGTTGTGAGTCCCTTTTCCATCAATTTTTACTCCCAAGTATTGGAATGTTCTTTCTTGTTCTATTTCAATCCCTTCTATTTCAATTTTCGTATCTATCTGTTCATCTCCCACTACCATTGTCGGCTGTAATTACTATATCGTCTGCGAATGCCGCTTCCGAAACTTCGATTGGAGTCAAGTTAAGGTGTCCAACTCTGATCTTTTTACTTTTGCTTGTACATTGTTTGATAATGTTCTCCATATAAATAATGAACAGCATTAGGCTCAGACTTCCTCCTTGGCACAGTCCCTCCTTTGTTTTAAATATCTCCGATTCTAAAATGTTAGCTATTACAGCATTGGTATTGTTGTTATATATTTTCTGTATTTTCTGTGCCATTGACACCTCTTTCTGTTAATATATTTCATGATATTTCTCTTGGTACTTTATCGAATGCTTTTTTCTATAAGTGCTAAGAATACTTTCTTCTGTTCTCTAGAAGCGTTTTGTATTATTTGTTTCAAGGAGAATATTTTGCCTTGTATGCTGCTTCGTTTTCTAAACCCACTTTGTGACTCATGTAACGTATTTTCGAATTTTGTTCTTAATCTTTTATCTATTATTTGCTCGAGAGTCTTCATTACTTAGAAGGGATATTCCTCTGTTATTATTGCGTTCTTTTTCTTATTTCCTTTATTTTTGTATATTGTTATACTATCAATGACTTCTTCCAATTGTTTGGTATTTCCTCTTCTCTCCATATTCTGTTATATATTTTCAACATTTATTCTCTTCCTTTTTGTCCTATATATTTTAACATTTCTGCCGCAATTTTGTCGCAGCCTGGCGCTTTTCCATTCTTCTGTTTTTAAATTGCTTCTTCCAGTTCGTCCATGGTAATTATTTCTTCTGTCTCTTCTTCTCCTATTTTATTTACTACTCACATTCTCGTTTTCCGCTTCTCCGCTTAACAATTCCTGAAAGTGTTCTTTCCACCTTTCTATAATCTTCTTTCTATCGCTTAGGATCTCTCCCTTCTTATTTTGTATATAATGTGTTGATTGTGACCTTTCCTCATTCCTTACTGATTTCACGACTCTATAAAATAGTTTTTGGTTCGCTTTTCATTCATCTTTTTCTCAAATTCCTTCCATATGTTCTGCCAAGTATGTTTTCCAAGCTTTTTTTTATTTTGACTTGATGTCTTATTTCATTTGTCCACCATTTTGTTTTTTTTTCTTTTCCTTTTTTCTTACGTCACATATCTCTTTCGTTGTAGGTATTATTATTTCTTTAAACTATTCCACATTTCTTCTATATTTCGATTAATTTTTATATTTTCTACTCTTTTGGTTATCCTTTTCTGGTATTTTTAGGCAATGAGTTTACTTTTTAATTTGTATATTCTAAGTGAATGGTTCTGTTTTGACTGTTTTTCTAGTGTGATTTTGACAATAAATCTTTGAGAACGCTTATTTTCCATGGCACACTAGATAAGTGTTGATGGGTTATGAGTGCATTTAAAAAAAATCTAATTCTCTCCTAAACTATTAATTTTAGGTATAGGGTATGTGGGACATAAAAGATGTAAACTTGGACGCTGAAGACGGCTAATAAAATATAGTCATTTGAAAATACAGTAGGATCTCGCTAATCCGGTCCTATATGGGGATTACTAGTGTCGGATTACCGAAATCGCCGGATTAGTGGAAGTATATGGTAAACGAAGCAAAATAAAATCAAATACGAATACAAGCACATATGTAAATATGTATATACACAGTTTGGGTAAATGTAAAATAGCGAAATGCCAAAAAAAACTCATGTAATGTATGTAGTACATAATATGTATTAGTATGTACATATCTAGGTACCATAAATACAAAAAAGTGCTTAAATACTAACAGGAAAAAAGTTTTCAATGGTTTTTTGTTTTTTGTCATTAAAAGAAAGTATCAACGCATTTTCTTGTAGTTTCCTTAACATAAGGATGTCAGATACGAAAACACCATTTTCCTCAGCCGAGGTGATTGGAGTGGCGAAAGCATTCTCAGCCGTATCGTTGTTTACTGTGTGCATATTCGTGGAAAAAGGTAAAAAAGTGGTTCTCTCTTCCACCTCGTCTTCGTCACTGTTGTCCAGTACGTCTGATATGATCTCGGCCTCTGTCAAAACCTTGTGTTGTTCTTCTTCGTGCCCAGCTAACCATCTATTTACGTTACTTGTTGTCAGGTGGTCGGAACCATCCACATGCTTCTCAGCAATTGCTTCTCTTAAGTTATTTAGCTCAATCTCTTTGTCCTTATTTAACTGCTTATCAGAATCACTTTCTCTCCTATTTTTGTAAGCTTGTAATAAAGTAAAAGAAGGCCACCGCTTTTCCCATGCACTTGCTAGGTTAAAAACAACATCTTTGAGGCTAGTATCTTCCAACGCTTGAACAACACTCCCTTTTTTTGACAAAACACTATACAGCAGGCTTTTTTTGTAACTTGTTTTTACAGTTTAGATAACATTCTGGTCCATTGGTTGGAGTAACGATGTTATATTTGGGAGTAAAAATAATGCGCAGATTTGACCATCCTTACACTTTAGATCCTCTTTATCGGGATGTCCAGGACAATGATCAAGAACCAATAGAGCTTTTTGAGGCAAGTTTTGTGTTTTCAAAAACTTTTTGACCGATGAAACAACATTTTTCTGAAACCATTCGATGAAAATGGATTTAGTCATCCATCCCTTAGTCTGCTTTGTGTATAAAACAGGCAAATTGACATTCTTAAAAGCCCTAGGAGATTTTGATTTTCCAATGGCAAGCATTTACAGCTTGTGAGTGCCACTAGCATTAGCGCACGGCATAAAAGTTATTCGGTCTTTAGCCAATTTTCGGCTAGGAGCACTAGCTTCGGTCCTATGAACAAATGTCTTGTTTGGCAAAAGACACCAAAACAAACCACTCTCGTCTGCATTACAGACCTGGTCCGAACCTAGTTCCAGTTCGTCAACATATTTTTTTTAATTTATCAATAAAGCGCATGAAAGTTTCTCACCATTTACAGTTAACAGTCTAATTCCAAAGCGTCTTTCGAATTTGTCAAGCCAACTCACACTTGCACGAAAGTCATCTTTTCCCATATTTATGTTATAAAAAACCTTAGCCTTTTCCATAAGAATTTAACCTGAAATAAGCGTGTGCCTGTTCCTTTCTTGCATGAACCAAGAAGAAGGTGCCTCTTCTGCTAGTGGAAACTCACCTGATTTCAAAGTTTTTCTTACACTGGTAGACGATTCATTATTCTTGAAAAACGACTCAATTTGGTCCTTTTTCTGCTTTATGTTGTGTATTGTTGTACGGCCAATATTGTATTCCTTAGACAAATGACTTAATTTGTCACCTTTTTCCAAACGTTTTAAAATTTCGTATTTTTTATGTAACGTTAATGTGACATGTTTGCGTTTTTCTGACATCGTACTGCAGTACACTTGTAATAACTAATTACACACAAGAGATGAACAATCACTGTATGCTAGGTTGAATACGACTTGTTGAAGCATATTATGAATTCTAAACTGATATCCGAAAGAGTGTTCTCTGATTTTTTGAATAAATGTTCGCTAAAGCAAATTTTTTTAGAAAAAATTACAAAATAATTACAGAACACCCGAATCAAATTGAAAACTCTAAAGGTATTTATAAAGCTGTAAAATAGGTAAATCCAAATATGTATAAATATACAGAGTGTTCCATTAAAAATAAAGTAGATGGCGACTTTCGGTATATTCGGAAGCGCTGGAAATCTAATAGGTTGCGTGAAGTTATCCACACTTTTCCAGCCACACTTCTATCGTAACGAAAGTTGGAATGAAGTAGGAATTCCAATATAACATATACGATCGTGGTTTTCTTATAAATTTTATAATACATGTTCTACAATCCACAATATATTTACCGAATTCTCTCTGGTGGCTACTATTTTATATATCTAACAACGAAATTTAATTGGTTCGTCGTTTGTGGCCTACAGAATAAAGAAAAATCGAAAAACCGTGGACGGGATAATTAAATCGTCGTGATGCTCTTATTAATTCGAGTGCCTCGACACCGACCATAGGTCATATTTTGGCATGATGGTCTCGTACCATACCAACCATCAAATTAATTTGGCTGGCCGTTTACGACCTTCAAAAGTAATAAAAATCGAAAAACCGTGGATGGGATTATTAAAACGTCGTGATGCTCTTATTAATTCGAGTGCCTCGACGCCGACCATAGGTCATATTTTGGCATGATTGTCTCATACCATACCAACCATCAAATTCATTTGGCTGGCCGTTTACGACCTTCAAAAGTAATAAAAATTGAAAAACCGTGGCTGGGATAATTAAAACGTCGTTATGCTCTTATTAATTCGAGTGCCTCGACACCGACCATAGGTCATATTTTGGCATGATGGTCTCGTACCATACCAACCATCAAATTCATTTGGCTGGCCGTTTACGCCCTTCAAAAGTAATAAAAATCGAAAAACCGTGGATGGGATTATTAAAACGTCGTGATGCTCTTATTAATTCGAGTGCCTCGATGCCGACCATAGGTCATATTTTGGCATGATTGTCTCATACCACACCAACCATCAAATTCATTTGGCTGGCCGTTTACCACCTTCAAAAGTAATAAAAATTGAAAAACCGTGGCTGGGATAATTAAAACGTCGTTATGCTCTTATTAATTCGAGTGCCTCGACACCGACCATGGGTCATATTTTGGCATGATGGTCTCGTACCATACCAACCATCAAATTCATTTGGCTGGCCGTTTACGACCTTCAAAAGTAATAAAAATTGAAAAACCGTGGCTGGGATAATTAAAACGTCGTTATGCTCTTATTAATTCGAGTGCCTCGACACCGACCATAGGTCATATTTTGGCATGATGGTCTCGTACCACACCAAACATCAAATTCATTTGGCTGGCTGTTTACGACCTTCAAAAGTAATAAAAATCGAAAAACCGTGGATGGGATTATTAACACGTCGTGATGCTCTTATTAATTCGAGTGCCTCGACGCCGACCATAGGTCATATTTTGGCATGATTGTCTCATACCATACCAACCATCAAATTCATTTGGCTGGTCGTTTACGACCTTCAAAAGTAATAAAAATTGAAAAACCGTGGCTGGGATAATTAAAACGTCGTTATGCTCTTATTAATTCGAGTGCCTCGACACCGACCATAGGTCATATTTTGGCATGATCGTCTCGTACCATACCAACCATCAAATTCATTTGGCTGGCCGTTTACGACCTTCAAAAGTAATAAAAGTCGAAAAACCGTGTATGGGATAATTAAAACGTCGGGATGCTCTTATTTATTCGAGTGCCTCGACACCGACCATAGGTCATATTTGGGCATGAAAGCCTCATACCATACCAACCATCAAATTCATTTGGCTGGCCGTTTACGACCTTCAAAAGTAATAAAAATCGAAAAACCGTGGATGGGATAATTAAAACGTTGTGGTTCACTTATTTATTCGAGTGCCTCGACACCAACCTCAGACAATATTTTACAAATTCATCCATCAAATTCAGTTGGCTGGCCGTTTACGACCTTCAAAAGTAATAAAAATCGAAAAACCGTGGATGGGATAATTAAAACGTCGTGATGCCCTTATTAGTTCGAATGCCTCGACACCGACCATAGGTCATATTTTGGCATCTGGTCTCGTACCATACCAACCATCAAATTCATTTGGCTGGCCGTTTATGACCTTCAAAAGTAATAAAAATCGAAAAACCACGGTTTCTATTACTTTTGAAGGTCATAAACGGCCAGCCAAATGAATTTGACGGTTGGTATGGTACGAGACCATAATGCCAAAATATTACCTATGTTCGGTGTCGAGGCACTCGATTAAATAAGAGCATCACGACGTCTTAATGATCCGATCCACGGTTTTTCTGTTTTTATTACTTTTCAAAGTCGTAGACGGCTAGCCAAATGAATTTGATGGTTGGTATGGTAGGAGGCCATCATACCAAAATATGACCTATGGTCGGTGTCAAGGCACTCGAATAAATAAGTGAACCACAACGTTTTCATTATCTCATCCGAATAAATAAGTGAACCACAACGTTTTAATTATCCCATCCACGGTTTTTCGATTTTTATTACTTTTGAAGATCATAAACCGCCAGCCAAATGAATTTGATGGATGAATTGGTACGAGACCGTCATGCTAAAATATTGTCCAAGGTTGGTGTCGAGGCACTCGAATAAATAAGTGAACCACAACGTTTTAATTATCTCATCCACGGTTTTTCAATTTTTATTACTTTTGAAGGTCATAAACGGCCAGCCAAATGAATTTGATGGTTGGTATGGTAGAAGGCCCTCATTCCAAAATATGACCTATGGTCGGTGTCGAGGCACTCGAATAAATAAGTGAACCACAACGTTTTAATTATCTCATCCACGGTTTTTAGATTTTTATTATTTTTGAAGGTGGTAAACGGCTAGTCGAATGAATTTGATGGATGAATTGGTACGAGACCATCATGCTAAAATATTGTCTGAGGTTGGTGTCGAGGCACTCGAATAAATAAGTGAACCACCACGTTTTAATTATCCCATCCACGGTTTTTCGATTTTTATTATTTTTGAAGGTCGTAAACGGCCAGCCAAATGAATTTGATGGTTGGTATGGTATGAGGCCATCACACCAAAATATGACCTATGGTCGGTGTCGAGGCACTCAAATAAATAAGTGAACCACAACGTTTTAATTATCTCATCCACGGTTTTTCGATTTTTATTACTTTTGAAGGTCATAAACGGCCAGCCAAATGAATTTGATGGTTGGTATGGTATGAGGCCATCACACCAAAATATGACCTATGGTCGGTGTCGAGGCACTCAAATAAATAAGTGAACCACAACGTTTTAATTATCTCATCCACGGTTTTTCAATTTTTATTACTTTTGAAGGTCATAAACGGCCAGCCAAATTAATTTGATGGTTGGTATGGTACGAGACCATCATGCCAAAATATGACCTATGGTCGGTGTCGAGGCACTCGATTAAATAAGAGCATCACGACGTTTTAATTATCCCATCCGCGGTTTTTCGATTTTTTTTTATTCTGAAGGCCACAAACGACGAGCCAATTAAATTTCGTTGTTAGATATATAAAAAAGCTTCCACCAGAGAGAATTTGGTTAATATATTGTGGATTGTAGAACATTTATTGTAAAATTTATAAGAAAACCACGATCGTATATGTTATATTGGAATTACTACTTCATTCGAACTTTCGTTACGATAGAAGCGTGGCTGGAAAAGTGTGGATAACTTCACGCAACCAATCTAATAATACTTTAATTGAAGAGAACACAATCGATTATATATAATTCTGAATTTTCAAATTTGCATTTTTGTCAGAACCCGATAAACTTGTAATAGGCACTGTCTCGCTTAGACACCCTGTATGTATTTTGGACAGCTAAAAAAAATATAATATATATAATATAAATTAAATTTTTTAAATTATGCAATTTAAAATAATTTGTAACCAATTTAGACATTTTGGTGTCTGTGTTAATTTCAATTGGAAATGTGCAATATTCGTCCTGATACCTGGCAAAACATTGTTGGTAAGTAATAGTCGCGATTGCAAGACAATAATTCCTTAAAGGTTTAAATTTAAATATTAAGTACAGGTGCTCATGGCGTTTGGGCGGGTCAAATTTTTAACGTATAAGTCATTCACGAATTTCATTAATTATATTCGGTACGAAATTTGCAGATTTTTAAATGTAAGAAACAAAGTCGGACGATTTATATTGGTATAGAAGATCGATTTTTAAGCCACAATTAAATGCATATTCTAACTACTAAAAGTAGAAGTTTAATAATTATAAAATTATAGTTGCACAATTTTACGTCTGCCATATTATATTCCTATAATTTATATCCATTTATTATTAAAACCGTTTCATTGATTGTTATTTCTATTTATAGAAAATAACACAATAAGTACACTTCTGATATACAAATCACGATCGGCACGGTCTGTGTCTGAGTATTATTATCTCAAGATGTACGAATTGTACTTGTACAGCTGACTGAGAATAGCTTTGCCGGTGAGAATCAGATGCACGTTAAGCAATACAAACATTGCAGGCTCATACCATACCAACCATCAAATTCATTTGGCTGGCCGTTTACGACCTTCAAAAGTAATAAAAATTGAAAAACCGTGGCTGGGATAATTAAAACGTCGTTATGCTCTTATTAATTCGAGTGCCTCGACACCGACCATAGGTCATATTTTGGCATGATGGTCTCGTACCATACCAACCATCAAATTCATTTGGCTGGCCGTTTACGCCCTTCAAAAGTAATAAAAATCGAAAAACCGTGGATGGGATTATTAAAACGTCGTGATGCTCTTATTAATTCGAGTGCCTCGATGCCGACCATAGGTCATATTTTGGCATGATTGTCTCATACCACACCAACCATCAAATTCATTTGGCTGGCCGTTTACCACCTTCAAAAGTAATAAAAATTGAAAAACCGTGGCTGGGATAATTAAAACGTCGTTATGCTCTTATTAATTCGAGTGCCTCGACACCGACCATGGGTCATATTTTGGCATGATGGTCTCGTACCATACCAACCATCAAATTCATTTGGCTGGCCGTTTACGACCTTCAAAAGTAATAAAAATTGAAAAACCGTGGCTGGGATAATTAAAACGTCGTTATGCTCTTATTAATTCGAGTGCCTCGACACCGACCATAGGTCATATTTTGGCATGATGGTCTCGTACCACACCAAACATCAAATTCATTTGGCTGGCTGTTTACGACCTTCAAAAGTAATAAAAATCGAAAAACCGTGGATGGGATTATTAACACGTCGTGATGCTCTTATTAATTCGAGTGCCTCGACGCCGACCATAGGTCATATTTTGGCATGATTGTCTCATACCATACCAACCATCAAATTCATTTGGCTGGTCGTTTACGACCTTCAAAAGTAATAAAAATTGAAAAACCGTGGCTGGGATAATTAAAACGTCGTTATGCTCTTATTAATTCGAGTGCCTCGACACCGACCATAGGTCATATTTTGGCATGATCGTCTCGTACCATACCAACCATCAAATTCATTTGGCTGGCCGTTTACGACCTTCAAAAGTAATAAAAGTCGAAAAACCGTGTATGGGATAATTAAAACGTCGGGATGCTCTTATTTATTCGAGTGCCTCGACACCGACCATAGGTCATATTTGGGCATGAAAGCCTCATACCATACCAACCATCAAATTCATTTGGCTGGCCGTTTACGACCTTCAAAAGTAATAAAAATCGAAAAACCGTGGATGGGATAATTAAAACGTTGTGGTTCACTTATTTATTCGAGTGCCTCGACACCAACCTCAGACAATATTTTACAAATTCATCCATCAAATTCAGTTGGCTGGCCGTTTACGACCTTCAAAAGTAATAAAAATCGAAAAACCGTGGATGGGATAATTAAAACGTCGTGATGCCCTTATTAGTTCGAATGCCTCGACACCGACCATAGGTCATATTTTGGCATCCTGGTCTCGTACCATACCAACCATCAAATTCATTTGGCTGGCCGTTTATGACCTTCAAAAGTAATAAAAAATCGAAAAACCACGGTTTCTATTACTTTTGAAGGTCATAAACGGCCAGCCAAATGAATTTGACGGTTGGTATGGTACGAGACCATAATGCCAAAATATTACCTATGTTCGGTGTCGAGGCACTCGATTAAATAAGAGCATCACGACGTCTTAATGATCCGATCCACGGTTTTTCTGTTTTTATTACTTTTCAAAGTCGTAGACGGCTAGCCAAATGAATTTGATGGTTGGTATGGTAGGAGGCCATCATACCAAAATATGACCTATGGTCGGTGTCAAGGCACTCGAATAAATAAGTGAACCACAACGTTTTCATTATCTCATCCGAATAAATAAGTGAACCACAACGTTTTAATTATCCCATCCACGGTTTTTCGATTTTTATTACTTTTGAAGATCATAAACCGCCAGCCAAATGAATTTGATGGATGAATTGGTACGAGACCGTCATGCTAAAATATTGTCCAAGGTTGGTGTCGAGGCACTCGAATAAATAAGTGAACCACAACGTTTTAATTATCTCATCCACGGTTTTTCAATTTTTATTACTTTTGAAGGTCATAAACGGCCAGCCAAATGAATTTGATGGTTGGTATGGTAGAAGGCCCTCATTCCAAAATATGACCTATGGTCGGTGTCGAGGCACTCGAATAAATAAGTGAACCACAACGTTTTAATTACCCCATCCACGGTTTTTAGATTTTTATTATTTTTGAAGGTGGTAAACGGCTAGTCGAATGAATTTGATGGATGAATTGGTACGAGACCATCATGCTAAAATATTGTCTGAGGTTGGTGTCGAGGCACTCGAATAAATAAGTGAACCACCACGTTTTAATTATCCCATCCACGGTTTTTCGATTTTTATTATTTTTGAAGGTCGTAAACGGCCAGCCAAATGAATTTGATGGTTGGTATGGTATGAGGCCATCACACCAAAATATGACCTATGGTCGGTGTCGAGGCACTCAAATAAATAAGTGAACCACAACGTTTTAATTATCTCATCCACGGTTTTTCGATTTTTATTACTTTTGAAGGTCATAAACGGCCAGCCAAATGAATTTGATGGTTGGTATGGTATGAGGCCATCACACCAAAATATGACCTATGGTCGGTGTCGAGGCACTCAAATAAATAAGTGAACCACAACGTTTTAATTATCTCATCCACGGTTTTTCAATTTTTATTACTTTTGAAGGTCATAAACGGCCAGCCAAATTAATTTGATGGTTGGTATGGTACGAGACCATCATGCCAAAATATGACCTATGGTCGGTGTCGAGGCACTCGATTAAATAAGAGCATCACGACGTTTTAATTATCCCATCCGCGGTTTTTCGATTTTTTTTTATTCTGAAGGCCACAAACGACGAGCCAATTAAATTTCGTTGTTAGATATATAAAAAAGCTTCCACCAGAGAGAATTTGGTTAATATATTGTGGATTGTAGAACATTTATTGTAAAATTTATAAGAAAACCACGATCGTATATGTTATATTGGAATTACTACTTCATTCGAACTTTCGTTACGATAGAAGCGTGGCTGGAAAAGTGTGGATAACTTCACGCAACCAATCTAATAATACTTTAATTGAAGAGAACACAATCGATTATATATAATTCTGAATTTTCAAATTTGCATTTTTGTCAGAACCCGATAAACTTGTAATAGGCACTGTCTCGCTTAGACACCCTGTATGTATTTTGGACAGCTAAAAAAAATATAATATATATAATATAAATTAAATTTTTTAAATTATGCAATTTAAAATAATTTGTAACCAATTTAGACATTTTGGTGTCTGTGTTAATTTCAATTGGAAATGTGCAATATTCGTCCTGATACCTGGCAAAACATTGTTGGTAAGTAATAGTCGCGATTGCAAGACAATAATTCCTTAAAGGTTTAAATTTAAATATTAAGTACAGGTGCTCATGGCGTTTGGGCGGGTCAAATTTTTAACGTATAAGTCATTCACGAATTTCATTAATTATATTCGGTACGAAATTTGCAGATTTTTAAATGTAAGAAACAAAGTCGGACGATTTATATTGGTATAGAAGATCGATTTTTAAGCCACAATTAAATGCATATTCTAACTACTAAAAGTAGAAGTTTAATAATTATAAAATTATAGTTGCACAATTTTACGTCTGCCATATTATATTCCTATAATTTATATCCATTTATTATTAAAACCGTTTCATTGATTGTTATTTCTATTTATAGAAAATAACACAATAAGTACACTTCTGATATACAAATCACGATCGGCACGGTCTGTGTCTGAGTATTATTATCTCAAGATGTACGAATTGTACTTGTACAGCTGACTGAGAATAGCTTTGCCGGTGAGAATCAGATGCACGTTAAGCAATACAAACATTGCAGGGCTTTCCCTGTTGTATTTAAGACCGTATGTATGTAGGAACATACATACATATCTAGCAGGTTTTGTTTTTCCCGCAGAAACTACATATATATTGAATACGTTGGTACTTTCTATAAAACGTACAATATATTTAATTTTTTTTTAATTTGCTGATCTCGTTGGCAAAGCTATTCTCGGTCAGCTGTATATATGTAAACGCAAAGGCATAGAACTAAGTATAAAGAGAGAATCGATATTATTAATTATAATGACAGCTTGTGATTAATTGAGCTACCGGTTAAAAATATCAATTAAAAAAAACATTTCGTGAAATGTAATTAACGCTAGAAGTACTTAATCTTTGAAATTGATAATTGACTAAGCGACAGCTGAGTAACCGTAGATTTTTGTATCATACCTCTTGTATAAACTTTTTTAAAACGATGCTGCTTAATTATTTAAAGATTTGAAGAGTAACAAAAAACCCTCTATCATAATATTTCCGAAATACAGTCTACTGTAGAGACAATTTGTGTAATTGAATATTATTTAAGATTACTTTTATTATGAAAATGGAATTATTTTCGTAAAATCACTAAAGATTTTCATTCTGAAGGCAAAAAAATGGAATAGGATCAATAAAAATAAATATCTCCAGATCCTATTATCACATAAAACACAAAAAAATAAAAGGGTCTATTAAGTGGGTGTTACGATTATATAGCGTTCTATTTTCATATTACAGAATTAGTAAATCGTTTCGTTATTTTAAACAATTATTTAAACTAATTAGATGCGTATCCAGTAGTCAGTAAAATATGCGAAAATGGGTCACCTATTTTCGCATATTTTCGAGGATTTCAGGGAACCTGTGGTTGATTGAAAAAAACGTACTGAGGTACGGTTCTCGATTTTTGAGGAATGTTTGTTAGGAATAGTTCGAACTTTGACTAGTCAGTTCAGGGAATGCTGGCTTATTGTTTCAGTGTTGCTGTGCTCACTGTAGCTTTTTTAGACAGTTATTTCCACGGAGAAAAGCCATACAGATTTCCTTCTTGTAGCCTACATTTCACCTTATTTTCAGAAATTAGATATTGCAGTCCGCAACTAAATTCACTCGCTATTGCCGGTACTGCTGCGATATGTTCAAGCTTTCTCCTATTCTTCTGCAGTCAGAAGGTTTTCGTCTCTCGCGTGGTGGACTCGGCGAGCTGCCGTGACCATTTGGCGCTCCTCACCCAGTTTTTGCCCCTGTCAGAAGGTTGACCTTGACTTACTGGAGCTCATCACCCTGTTTTGCTCTTGAAGAAGTCACTTACATTAGTGGAGAAACGTTAAGTTTGAGTAAGTTGTACATATATATATGTATTGTATATTTTTTGTATTTTCCTTTTTAGTTTAAAATTTTTTTTGTATTGAATATATTTACTGCAGTCATATGGTTTTTGGTCCTGTGCAACTATGACGGTACGCGTTTCAATACCACTATGTTTACTGCAAGACATTTTGTACAGTATTATTAATTTTTTTGGACGCCTAACAATGATTGTAACACGATAACATGCAACGTTTGATTTTAGGAGAGAGTACTATAAGATTTTAAAGACAGATTTGTATAAGATATTGTAAACTTTACCTTTATTAGGTTGCGTTCATAGTGAAGCTACGGAGCGAGATTCTGCGAGCTCTCTTCGTAGTTTCACTATGAATGTAACTTTAGTTATGTAGAAATTTCAGTGAGCAAAAAGTGAGGAACACGCTTTATATTACAGTATTTTCTACTATTCTACTATTTTCTATCTAGACCAAAGTTCTGTGATTGGTAGTGTATGTATATCATATACAGGCTACTACAACCTGGATGCCCACCATTGAGATCTCGAAAACGGTAAGAACTACAAAGATGATGATATTATGATAAAGTTGAGGATTTTGGACTAACACAAATTCTTAAAAGTTCCTGTACAATTTGTGGTTTCTGAAATATTTCCAAAAAATAGAAAAACACAATTTTCTACTTTATTTTTTTTATGATACATGAAAATATCAGAAAAAAACTAGCTCTTTCTAAAGATTCAATACGGTGGTCGTTAGAAAAAATGAATTTAATTTAATGATGGTCAAAATGCATCGAAAGGTTTTAAGCAAAATATACTGATGCAGTCGTAAAGCTATGAAAAAAATGGCTATAGCGCCGATTTTTTTGAGATAAAACTACAAATCGATGGAGAATTTTTAAAACGCATTATTTTTCAATGGCAAAAAACCTAACTTTGTATCTCGTGTACTGTTTTCGAGATTTCAATGTCGAGCCTCGAATTTATAGCACTGTATATGGAAACCTTACCACACTTTTAACCCTTTCTATTATATGGATATTGTAGCGATATTAAGATTTTGAAGGTGTCTATAGGAAGATTATCGATTTAGCCGAAGTTAACTAAAGCTTCCGGTTCAGTTAGACAGCATCTTCTTGCAGTAGATTTTATAGTTCTTTAAGAAATTCAAAAGACATAAGTAGATTATGCTATACCCAAAGTAATACGTTTTTAAGTTATTTATATTTTCTTTTAAATATAGAACAAAATATTGACCAAAAATCATTTATGGCTCAAAAGTGCAAAAACTATATGACTAAATCCGTAACTATATTGTAACAAAACGCTTAGCTACGTTTTTAGAAGCAACTACAAGTAAACACGCTATATAACTCAGCCATTCTAACCATATAGCTGGTTTTGGAAACAGCGCGCCTTGTTTTGAAAGCAATTTATCTGGTTTTGAGTTGGTTTTGACCTGGTGTTGATCTAGATTTGATCTAGTTTTAATCTGCTTTTAGAAACGTGTAAGCTGTTTCCAAATCCAAGCAAACTGTTTCCAAAACCAGTTAAGTAGTTACAGCGCCTGACTTATATAAGGTGCCCATTAATTGTTTGTAAATTATAACAAGTTAATAATAATGCAATGCTTGAGTAAAAATCCATGCTGGTGATCAAATGAACGAGGCAAAATGCAGTAAAAGCAGGGCATATTAACAATAGAAGATATTCACAAATATAAAAATAATATTTATAGTGAGACATCATGTAATTTCATAACTTTTATTATAATAAAATTATTCGGATCCGATTTCTCACTTGCAATAAGAAGTAGTAAGGAAAACGTCTTCATATTTATAGTAAAATTTTGTCATATGTCTACTACAACCAAACTAAACTGTATAATCTTAAAACTTATTGTTCTCAAGTACGTATTTATTTGATAAATTGAAATATAGATATTGCTGAACAGTACGACAGACACAATCAGATACAAACAAACAGTTTTATCACCTACATAAGTCTGACTCGTATGAAATTTTATATCTCCAATATCAAATCATAAATCAGAGGTAAAAAATCGGAATTTCCAATATCCCATTTCTATTGAATGTCATTTTATAATTATAGTTCATTAACGCGTGCACTAAAAAATTTTACTTATTTTTTGCAATGTGAAAAATGATAAATATGAACTTTGCAAATGGGTCAATATAATTGTCAGAGATAATGTGAAACATCTTGCAATTGATTTTAAATTGCTAGAAAAATACTTCAGAAAGTAGTTAGAGACGGCGTGATTTCGCCGTTATCTTACGATATTGGTTTTTTATCACTAATATTTTTGCATTTGATAGCTAGCATGTAACATTGGTACAAAACTATATTGTGAATTAGAAATTGTCAGCGAAAATTTTATATGATGATAATTTTGGAACTGCGTTTAATCTCACTTCGTTATTAGCAATTAATATTTTAAACCTTTAAAGTATTTTAATATGGCCATATAAAATTGATTTGTGATGTAATACTTTGTATGAACTCATCCCTGTGAAACGTAATTAATTTACGATATGTGGAATAGATACGAAATGGAAATATTAATAAAAAATAGATGCTTTGTTTGTACATATCTAAAAACAGATTCAGTATGTCCAAAAATATATTATTGCAGTGATTTTTCCTTAAAATAGTTTTTTGTAACTTAAATTAACTAAATTGTGATAACCAATTAATTAGGTATGTCATACAAAATAGAAATTAACCACCAGCGATTCGGCATAAACATCCTTCTTTTTCTGGAGGCGTCATTTATGAAGTGCTCATTTTCTAATACTGATATTTATTTCAGGTTTTTTAATCTACTGAATGCAACAAGAGCTATAAAGACACACAACAAATTAAAAAAATACCAGGAAGAACGAAAATATCTCAAAAAAATCTATAACATAAACTAAAAGAAATTCTAATAAACGCAAGGAAACAATCAAAATTACACCACGCATACAAAATATTAAAAAAATACTGGTTAAACCACATAACATAATCCAAAGGCAGAACACAAATGGAAGAGACTGATGCAACAGAATCAATGCCAGGTATCACGACCATAAGGTAAGGAAAATAGCAAACCCAAACACACAAATGGAAAAAAAATAGGCAACGATAGAATAGCAGAAGCAATACAATAGCAGAAGTAATACGACGTTGCATCGCTTCAGATTATTATAAATATTCAGGAGAGGGTTAGAACATACAGCAGGAATTGAAGCAAGAATATCCAACCAAAGATACAAAACTTCTTATAGCACTAAACAAAGAAAAATCAACACATACATACGTAATAGTAATACTTATACTCACAAATAATAAGAAATGGAATGAATGAATATACCTACATACTTCCATTCAGTAGTCAAACAATTCAGGTTCAGTAGCAGACAAGGGAGAAGAAAGTTTATAGATATGAGTAATATGAACTACAAACAGATAGAATACTTGGGAAGATATTTGAATTGATACTGAAAGAGCACAAACCAGATCACATACAGACACTGATACATCTGGCACAGCTCTAAGTCACTTACAAGCTAACAGAAAAAAGTTGCAACATAATCGAAGTAAGATAAAATGCAGCGAGAAAACTTTACACAGGGAACATCCACAACATTTAGAACAATGTGTGGACCAAGAAGCATGAAAAGGTGGGCCAAAAGAAGATAATATATCTAGCGAAAAGAGGCCATTCGAATAATCCGCACCAAGCACTAAATAAAAAGTAAATATATCATCAGAAACCCCAACACTCTAACAAACAAATGTAGATTATGCAAACAAGAAGTAGAGGCAATTGATCACATAATAGAAGAAAAATACACACAAAACAAGAGGTTGGCAGAAGAAATTAAGGAAATAATTCCAATCATTTTTTTTTATATGTGGTGTGTGCTTAGTTGCAGTGACTCCGTAAGCTGTATCGCTTGTCTGGCTATCACTGCAACTCTCGCGGTGTAGTTTATGTGTGTAAGTTGTGTTCATTGGCTTTGTGACAGCACCATATCGCCTTTTATGATGCCGCGCTGTTAGTCACTTTGCTCCCAACAGCGAATGGCAAGTCAATCCGGGATTAAACTCTCTGAAAAAATGTCACCGTCCCTCCAGGGAATTGAACCCCGGCACCTATCGTCCTCCCACACCGATAGTCAGCCTCCTAACCACTGCGGCCATCGACCCGTTGATGATCTCAATAATGTATTTTAATGTACGAATCACACTTCAGCACAACATCAGGTAAAATACATCTTCCACCCAATCCGTATACACAATTACAGAAATCGTTTTAGATGCTTGCTCTAGAATCAGAAAGGTCTGTTGTTTGGTGAATTACGGAGATGTAAACAACAGAATGGTATGAGAGGAGGATTACCTTACATTCATACTTTGGCTCGTTGTTACAGCCAAATTTACACTCCATTGAATCGAAAAGTGATCTGTGCTGAACCAAGAACAAGATTCAATGCTTTGTGACATCAAATGAATATCGTTCGCCAACCAAGCAGGAGATTAAATGCTGACCACTACACATGAAAAATGGTTAAATTATACCGAAGGCTTCCACGGTGCGAGTTTCTGGAGTTTTGGCCGCGTCATAGTAGAGTAATATTTTATTTACTCTACTATGAGGTGGCCAAAAGCCAGAAGTCCGGATAACATGAAAGATAGTTATTGCAGTAAGAAATATCCACGGTTACTTTTGAAAGATACTCAAACCACTATAAGGCGAACTCACTCACAACTCGATTACTATCCATTCCCAAAGATTTCACAGAAAGCCTAAGTAACAAAAGCAAATTTACACGTTAAATATGTCCTAAAGTATATTTTCAAATTTGTGGGAAAAATTGAACCCTAAGACAACAACTTAAAGCAAAATTTATTTCAACAACATTTAATTACAAAATTAATTGTATATTAAAAAATTAAATTCCTGCTTAATCAATATTCAAACGCCGGTAGTCTTCAATTGAGTGAAGCTTTCATCGCATTTTGTGTAGGATGTTTTAGACGGAGTGTAGATCTACTTCACAAACTTTTCGATGAATCCTACCACGCCATATTTCTTTATCAGCAGCTTACTAATCGTTATCATATACCTATCTATCCAATATAAAACAAAATTTCGAATAGGCGATATTAAGCAATGTGGGATGATTTATTATTTCAGGGTACAAAAGCTATTCTGCTCACCAATCTATTGTGATTAGAGCACAGTGGTAGCATGCTCAGTCAGGTCAAAACATTATATCATCTCCATGATAGCCCTCACTAGTATCCTTAACTAATTTTGAAGACCGTTTTCAGAAATCGCTAATCAAACCAAAACCTTATCTTCAAACTGTTTTTTGAGTTCGTAGCAACTTCATCCAAGATATTTTTTAACCTTATCTGTTATTTATTGCTGCTACCGTTATTCTAAAAGTTTTTTCGGACATTGTAACTGTTAATTAATTATGAGGTTACATAGGTATGTACATTGTTAAGGTTATAATCTTTCTAGAGTTACATCGATATTTATACATTTATATTTATATATGAACCAATAAAATAAACTTAATAATTGATAATTTTAGTCTGAGAAAACAACGAACTTCGTATCCTTGTCAGTCACTTGATATTAAACTAATCAATTGATGTTTTAGGAGGTAAGCATTATAAAAGTGCCACTAAAACGTATCTATTTTAATCAATGATCCAATATTATTTACATTTTAAAAATAAGATTTATTTTTTTAACTTTATAAATCTTATCCAAATATATATCACGTGAACATCATGTTCATTTCAGAAGCTTAGGTTAGTTAGAATTCTCTCCTGTAATTTTACGTTACTCATACTACTTGACACTGAAACTGTCTTAACAGGGATTAAGGTTATGAATAGGTTTAAGTTGGATTAATAATGGATGACAGCAATCGAGATGCATTTGTGAACATGAGATGAACATTTCGTGCTAAACCAAAAGATACTACTTCTTATATAGATGTAGGAATATGGCTTTATCAAGCTTGTTTGAACATTCTGAATTTTTATTGCCTTTTATTATAATTAATTCTAAAATACTCACAATATGTCTAATATATTATTGATTAGATCTGCCTTTATTGCCGTTGATTCATTCATAATTCTTTTCAAAATGCTTCAAGATTGCAGAATTTTTTGTAACAACTGTCATGTATAATAGACTTCAACATGATGCTGTTTTTTTTTGTTTACTTATATATAACAAGTTAATGAAAGAACCAGTGTCTATAATTATTTATCCATATTTGTATAATAGTAGTGCTGTAGTGCTGACTTTTAGACCATTTTTTTAATTGCTATTGATTCTCCATGATTTGGCTTGTTGGAAAAGTTAAACGATTAGGCAAAAATAGAACTTTAAATGACGCTTCTAGATCAAAGACAACATTTTATTGCAAATATCACAGCTTTACGATAAGGCGTTTGCGTTAGAACTATCGTCAGTGAGTCAATCAGATCAAATCCTTTTATATGTTGAGAATTGACTACCAAATTAATAACAAAAGTTGTTTGCAAATCAAAAGTGATATGGATTTTAGGTGACGAAATAATTCCTTTTCTTTTTATGTACAGTACCGCTTATAAATACCTTGCCAATTTTGTTTATTTCTCAAATAAATTCTATTAATCTTAATCTAATCTTTGAACTAATACGAGGATGACATTATTTACTTTTTTCTTAGCGGCAAGCTAAAGTTTCGCTGAAGGTGGTAAATTAATGCCAGGCATCTTTGTTAAGGCCATTTATGTGGTATAATTGATTGATTGATGATTATTTATTGATGCTAGATGACTTTGATACAAAAAAACTAGCAAAAATGGCTAGCTTCTTAGTGACAAATCCAAAATTACGAGAGCATTTGGTAGAACATAGTTTCTTGTTTATTATAAGCCACACAAGAGTTATATTCAGCAATTAAGAGATATTTAGTAAATAGTTTTACGAGACAACTAGGCTAGAAGAAGTGTTTGACATCCAGGCTCGAAGTACTGTTTAGACACCTCTGTACATAATTTAAACTTCATTGGCAATTTGCAATTAATAATATCAATAACAACGTTTCTGAATGGATCGTATTAATTGTAAGTAGTATAAAAGCTTTAGGGCGTTCTTTCTACAATCCGAGAAGTTATTCTCATATTTTGGTATTAACACGTCTACAATATTTGTTTGGTAAAAGTAGTTATGCAAACTATTACAATCTAAGAAATTCTGTTCTAAAAACCTGACACAATAGAAGTTTTTATTATGTTGAATTTGCGAGATATAATGTCGTATGCTTGCGAGAGATAACCTTATTAAGTATTTAATGACAGCAGAAACTTTATTAAGTAAATTAAATAAAAATATAACAAAGGATACTTTTATTAGAAACGTAAAAAAACAAAACATGCATTTTTTACTAATGTTGGGTCACTTACCTTTTGAAACTAAAATATATGCTTGAGTACCCGTTAAATTGATTTAGTTATCTTGAAAAAACCACCACCGAACATAAACAATCACAGTAAATTATCACGTCCAAATTAAACGCTAATGCTAACATGTGCGTTACCACACCAAATACCTACTGTCTGACTTATCAAATGTTTTCTAGTATTTATATAAAGTTAATCTCATAGGTGAGGTGCAATCTTTATCCAGCTGATAAGTAGTTAATTGGGCAAATAATAATGTAAATAAGCAGTCGCGTTCTTAGTCCATGCTTCCTATGTAAAATGTCATTAATAAAGTGCATGTATGTACACAAGTATTTAGAATCTTACACTTAAAATATTAAATAAAATAAACACTTATGATAGCGGATCTTGTTTACTATAATAAATACTAAGAAATTAAGATATATGTATTGTTTGTTTCAGTAATTTGTGATTTATAGCTTGCCGAACAGTTACCAAAAGAAAAGAAAATCTGTATTTTTTTGCAGCGGTACCAATATATTTTATAACAGAGATTAGATATTTTTCAAAATTTACAAATATGCTGATTGTTATCTATAGTAGGTGCAGCTGTAGAGGCTTTCAAGCTATAGTGCTTGTCGGATTACTTCTGCAGATTTTACTGTATGGGTTTGTGTTCCAATACATTTTAGCTTGTGTTACAACATTATTGCGTTGTTAATAGTTTCCTAACAGCAAATGGTACTCCGCCAGGAAACCGATGCTAGCAAAATGTGCTACAACGGCGCCACCAGGGTTCTAAACTAAACCATACCGAATTTATTTCCAACTGTAATTGGAAAACTAAATAAAACCAACAAAACTGTGAATGAAATAACTCCATTCATAACTATGCTATCAAAGTGATTTATTACCTACTGTCAATAAAAAATTGTATTGCTCTTAAAAAAACTTTAAAAATAATTCAGACAGCAGTATTTCTTATAAATGACTTGCTTTTTACTCTAGGTATACCTATATATTACGCCTTAAAACTGTAGTCATATTTTGCGACATAATTACTTTACTCTTCCAAACATCTTATGCTGATTATTTATATATGCATATGATTTTAGTTTTTGAGCCTGTCTATTGTATTTTAAGTATGCAGAACTTCACGGAAGTCCCAGGATACCTACAGTAGCGTTTGTATTTTTAGTTTTTGTGGGCAAGTTTGAATCTTTACTCTTTTCCAATATTACTTTCAGTTATTAAATACTTTATGGGACTAATTCATGGTGTTTAAAATTTTATGTATATTCGTTACTTTATAGAATTTCATATATTTATGTCTTTATTACTTATAACAGTTATCACTGGAGTTGCGGATGTGGCAGCCAGACGAAATTATGCAGTCGCACAGGAGTGTTTAGATTCACGGTTTATGGAATAATATTTAGAATTGACATATCAAACATTGATGCTTTTGCTTATTGTCAATCTAGTGACAAATTATTTTAGATCTATATATTTAGTAAATTCCAGAACTTTCACGTAAAACTTCATTGACATTTTTCACTGATCTCTTGGTGCAAAGTAGAACATTTAGAAAAACAAGTTTTACAAAACACCGACGCGTTTCAACAGCAATTTATTTAATAAAACTCTAATTAATTTAACATTCGTTGTGATCGATGTTGCATGACTTATTTTTATATATCTTACAATTGTTTATTTGTCTAAAATTTATGTGTTGGGCAAAAAATGCTCAATTTCTCAATTCTATTAAATCTAAGATTAGCCATATGCTCTTTGAATCTAGTTGAGACTGCTCTCCTGGTTTGCCCAATATATTTTTGATTACAATCTTTACAATTGATTTCGTAAATACCTGACTTTTCTAGAGGTTGTATTTTATCTTTAGGGTTACCGATGAGACTTCGTAAACTAGTCCCAGAACTGTAAACTATTCTGAGATCTAGCTCTTTGAAGATTTTACTCAAACCTTTAGTGATAAAGAGAGCGTAAGGCAGGGTTACAACGGGTGAAGGTTTAACATCCTCTCGAAAAGTCGTAGATTCTTTCACAGTTCTCTTATAATTAAACTTCCTAATTAACTTATAGATATGCTGAGGCTGGAAACCATTACACTTGGCCGCATCTTTTATAATTTTAAGCTCTTTCTCATACCTCGCCTTGTTCAAGGGAAAAGTGAGAAGTCTGTGGACCAAAAAATTCAGGCTTGCCATTTTGTGTTGAACACAATGATGGGAATCTGAAGGAATGTAGCGAACACACTTCGCTACGCGGTTTCCTTTCTATGCACGTCAAACTCTAATCTATTGTTATTTCTAATTACTAAAGTATCTAGAAAGGGTAGCTGACCGTTTTCTTCTACAAGTGAACTTTATGGTTTCGAGCCGATTATTTAATCTATTGAGAAAATCAATATTACATTTTTTAGTATCAAATATAGCGAAAATATCATCCACATACCTTAACCAAACCCTAAGAAAGTATTCGCTCTCAGATTCTAAGTCTTTTTCAAAACGGTTCATGAAAAGGTTAGCCAAAAAGGGCGACAAGGAGTTACCCATTGCCGTTCTTTCCAGCTGTTCATAAAAACTCCCGTTGAATTGAAAAATGTTCTGTTTCATACAGATGTCAGTTCCTGGACACATTGTTGACTCAAACTATTTTGAAGCAACAAGTCCTCGAGATATGTCAAGGTGTCTGGAATCGGTACACTAGGAAAGAGAGAACTAACATCAAATGAAATCAATATTTCACCCTCCAGCAACTGACTATTTTGAATAAAATAGTCAGTCATAAAATAATTTTTTAATAAATTCAAACGAATTTTTTACTGCAAAACTAGGTTGCTGTTTTGGCAAATTATTAAATTCATTGGTCAGCCATTTGGAAACCTTATAAGTCGGTGCGTCAATTGCCGAAACAATTACCCTTACCGACTTGCCAGGTTTGTGAATTTTAGGTAAACAATATAATTTAGGGACAACAGGATTGGAAACATGTAGCTTACGTCTAACTTCGGCAGTAACAAGGTTGTTACAAGCTTTAAACACATTGTTGACGTCTCTAATCTTTTTCGATAAAGGATTTTTTGAAATTGACTTAAAAGGACCACTAGTCAACAGGTCATTAACCCGATCATAGTAGTCCTCTTTATCTAAAATAACAACCTTGTTCCCTTTGTCAGCTTTCAAATAAAAACAATCTTTTTCCCGCAAAGTTTTAATGATTTTAATGTTTTCGGATTTCTGAGGTGATTTATAGGATTTCAAATTTTTTGAAATAGTACGTTTGCAGGCCTCCCTAACGAACTGTTTTGTATGTTGTGTGCATGTATTTCTGCCTGAAAAATTGTTGGGCTTGTACCTAAGGTCACCGAGATATTGCATCTCGGCCCATAGATACCTATTCCCACTCCTGTGTTTGTTTTGGATCCGTCCGTATATCAGGGCATGAACGGGTTCTTTGTTTTGAAAACATAATTTACAATTGCCAATTAAACGTATTGAGCACGATAAGACAAAACGAAATCCTAATGAATAATTATTTATATTATAAGGGAGAGAGCGTGTTACATATTGTTAATATGTGCATGACTTACCCCCTTCTTACCATCACGTAACGCATGAAAATTTTCTTGGAAAGGTAATTTTATCAATAATAAGCAATACATTTTTTACGACAAAATATAACCCTCACCTTAGAATTCAGTTACACGTTAATAATGTGTATCTTTTGTATCAATAGTCTAATTGGATTTTGAAACATTGATACAATTATGAATAAATTTACTAAGATACGTAAGATAGCATTTGTACTAAAACTTATAAAACAAATAAGTACTTAGGCTTTATTTTGATGTTGACAAATAAGTTTTGACATAATTGCTGAAATTCAAAAATTAAAACGCTGACAAAAATATTTTCAGAATTTTGACAGTTGACATTCTACGGCGATTGCATGATTGCGGTATGGATTTTATTTGTTGTCATTATTTGCCTAAGACCGTCATGTGCCCATTATTTACATGTTTAGTTCAGACGTAGAGAAATGACATTTCTCAGCGCTCGATTATGTATCAAAATACTAAGATATTTTACTCCTGGTGCAAAAAATAGTATGTATATACTACGGTTGAGACGATTATTGCCTTTCGGACGCCTTGCTGCAGCAACCTATAAATTATATTGGACGTAACGTCAAATTCAACCATTTATCTGACACAACAATATTGCAGTCAGTCATCTTTTATCAGTATTTCATTTTTGGTACTGCTGGAACACTGATAAAAATGTTTTTCTTTTGTTTATTTTCCAAGATAACTAAATAAAGTATAAATAAATTGAAAAAAAAATAATATACAATAGCTCAAAACAACCACTGCTGCTGCAGTGCTATTCTCCAGACAGAAATACAAGGGGCGCAAATCACTGCCTCCCATCTTGACATATTTCTTTTGTATTCGTCAATCGCAAATCCACTAAATCGGCTGGTGTTATTTTAAAAACCATAGATTTCAGAAAACCCAAGAGGAAGCAATCAGGATTGTCAAATCTGACGAACGTAGTGGCAAATCTCTCGTTATCAGTCTGCCAATCTAATCGCTCGGGAATCTCTGATCGAGTCTATTCCGAATGTAGTTCATTTACATAGCATAAGATTTCCGTTTTGATCATGTTGATTTTCAAGTTATTCTCTTATTAATGGGTAAATAGTAGTCTTCAGCAATTCGAAATAGACAATACCTCTAAATATTCGCTTTATAAGTATAGGTCCAACTATGATACCTTCAAGTATTCCACCATTACACCTATTAACAATATGTCAAACGATATTCCGCTTGTAATAAAAATTAACGCATTGTTCCTTTTTTCGTCGTCCACTTATCTCTTGGGCTATGAAGAGTGAGTCCTTTTTGAAAAATTACGTTGTATTATACTAGTATATATTTATATTAACTTGTAAGCTGTAATTCTCTTGATTCAACTGGCAATAAACATTCATGTGGAGAAACGAATACATTATTTAACTATAAAATTCAACAGCGACAGAATTCCCCAAAGAAGACATGACAAGTATGAAACTTAGTATTTAGATTCTCTGTTAACCTAAATTCATTCAATCAGAAATATCTTTAATTTTATTTTAGCGACAACTATTGATCCTACTTTTATTGGAAAATACCATAGCTCTAGAGGAGACCATCGCAAAACCAATGATAACTAACTTAAAAAAATAATGTAATTCGTGATGCATTATGCATATTGTTTAATACAACTGTCATGATTATATTAAAGTTAGTTATCTAATGAAACACATTTTATAAGATTTTCTGAGTAATTTCGGGTTCAGAAGCATTAGTAATATAAATTAGATAAGTATTTTAAAAATCTCCTTTTAGCGTACATTATCATCATCGGGAAGATAACTTGTTGTCAAACGTAGCATTCAGATACTTCACAGTAAGTGGACGCATAATCTATAATCAACAAAATGTTTTATTCATAACCCCCTGTTTACTAATGTTTAAAGTAAACTGGACATAGAGACCTCAAGTATGCAATGTGCGTAAGTAATTGTTGCTTGAAAAAAGTAGAATAGCTCTTATAAACCATTACCATTGCAGTGACAGTTGCAAAAAAAGTGAAACAACTTAATTTATTTGATATTATTCTGATAAGTAAACAATAAAATGCGATAGCTAAACTAAAATTGTCCCATCAGACAATAAAACGTTTTGGTGAACAATTTCATCTAAAAGTTTCAATCAGCACTCATTACAAAGTAAATTTCTAATATGTAATAGATACGTTAAGCACCCACCACACGTAAAAAAAGTAGTATATTTCAGCTTTATTTTTATATGTTAGTAAGTTAGTCAGATTGATAGTGAACAATTTGATATTGAAGTACAGTTAATTAGATATATTTATTTCTATAAAAGATATAAAAATGAGCGATGTATTATATATGAGTTAGAGGAAGTAGGAAAGAAAGCTATAACGAATTTGGTATGAAGCAAATCAAATTTATAAGTTGAATAGTATTGCAATATTTTGAAATTTATACGATAGAAAATAAAGTATGCGGCATATTAGACAATACTGTATTGGATTTGAAACTTGAAAGTGAAACTACAAACAGTGATAATGATAACACAGTTTCTATGCCCCAAATTATTAAACATGGCTTTCCTCAAACAATACCTGAATTAAAAGAAACTGCTGGCCACAAATTAGGGATATGAAAACACTAAACGAAGCATCTTAACGACTTGATATCTATTGCTTTCGTAAATAAACATCGGACAACAAATATAGAGAATTGTAAAAAGATATATGTTAAGACATCTAGTGGTGATAATCCACTGTCTCTACCTATTCGATAGTTTTGGAGGATAAAGCTAGAAGTATTTAATAGGTGGTGAGAGCCAATGTCGAAATGCCACTACGTTACTAACGGATTATCTAAAAACAGCAATCGCAACAATTTATCAACTAAACGTTTCCTTAACCTCTGTAACATTTGTTGTAGAGGTTAAGGAATTGCAGTCCCGGGAATTTTCTGAAATATGTTCCTTTCCATCCTATTTATACGCCTTTCTAAACGATATACAGTACACGATATATAGTACAGGGAGGACCACGGGAAGTATTAACATTTTTGATGGCCCTGTACTCAGTCATGGCGAGTAGTCAGATGATGGTACGACAGTCATTCACCTCTCAAGGCGCTGATTTTCGCATTCTTTTCAATGTTGATAGGCATGGAGCCGTACCGACCCGACCAACGATTATGAAATGGGTTAAAAAGTTTTTGAACCACGGGCAACATCACGAGTAAAAAACCAGCAGGTGCTACACGAACGGTGAGGACTCTGGAGAACATTGAGAGGGTCAGTACAGCAATGACTAGGAGTCGCGGTCGTTCACCTCGACGGCACGCACTTGGATTAGGTATGGGACGTGAGTCAATCCGAAAAATTTTGAAATTAGATCTCAAGTTTCACCCTTACAAAATCATGTGTGTACCGGAGTTAAAAAAAAATGATTATCCCCAAAGGTTGGATTTTGCTATTGAAATGCAAGTTCTTCTCCACGATGAGCTTGATGCTCTAATCATCATGAGCGATGAAGCTCATTTACTTAAATGGGACAGTCAGCCAACAGAATTGCTCCATTCGACTCGCGTGACTATATGGTGTGGGGTTTCAAGACAACATGTCTTCTTTGTGGAAGAGGATGGAGTTGGTGACTGACCGCGAATTCGTTATATCAATGATTTTTCCTCCCAAACTGCAGATCAACTTGCAACGGGACATGTACTTCTAGCAAGACGGAAATACTGCTTACACAGCAAGAATTAAGATGACCTTATTGCAAAACTTGTTTCCGGGTCATGTGATTTCAAGATTTGACATGTACTTTTCCTCCTCCCAGATCAACCTGTACGATTTATTTTTGCGGGGACATTTGAAAGAGAATGTTTTTCAACGCAAACCTCGCAATTTGGATGATCTGAAGGAGGCAATTCGTGAAGTTCCACTAATCATCGAGGAGACACTGCAGCAATTTTAATACTAAAGATGGATGGAACGTAGGCAAACAAGATTTCACTAATATCATTAGATCTCAGACTAATGGAGCAGTTGTAATTATGACAAAGCTCTGCAGCATGCTGGTTTGTGGTAGTTAAATATTCTGGGAGTATAGGCATAACTTTTACACAATAGAACCTATCGTCAAAACTGGATTCGAATTCCACTATTTTATTATAATCGTAAATAGTATATTTACCAAATTATCTGTTTAATTTCAGAATGTTACTTACATATATATGTATTTAATTAGTAAATGGAGGAAGATTGGGGAAACTATAAAATATTCAGAATTTATCTCTCGTAACCACTAATCACATTATAAATCTTGTTAACGCTGCAAACGTTGCTTGCAAAAATTATTTTATAAAAGCAATATTCAGTTTCAAATGTTGGTAGTATCTCGAATTTCTCAGGAAATATATTGTTTCTATAAATCTAACGATCAAGTATAATTACTTATAGTACAATACATTACTGGCATTTCTATAAAAAATGCTGCAATACATGTAGAAAGTTATTACTAGTTTAGTATGCAATGCCTCGGTATTTATGTATGTATATGCTTTTGATGTTTGATGTTAAGTAAGTGTCAGCAATTATTTATTATTCATTTAAATTCCAACTTTCAAAATTTCTAAAAATATTCAGTGTTTTGTTTACAAACCACCAAATTTTGAATTGTTTCGATAACTCGTTGTTTTTTTTTTGTAAATTTTATATGGAGCAGTAATAAAAACAATAGTTAGTTGACTGATTAAATCAATTTATTGAATTATCGTGTAAGTCGCTAAGTTTGTTGTGTTTACAAAAAAAACTAGGTGTGGTTAAGAAGGAGTTAAGATCGATCATCGAATCAATTACCAATTAGAATTTTCAATCGGTTCCTATACAATGAAGGGTCACCTTACCTATATTTGTAGAATTTTATTAAGATGTTCGTCAAATCAGTTTGGGTTTTTTAGTGTCAAAATAAATCTTCTCTAGTCTAGTAGACATGATTTGACTTTCATATGCAATTAATATATGTATTTTTTTACCTTTATGTACTTATCTTTTAATTAAAAGATAAATTTCATATGCAATAAGACGACATGAAACTAGGCAAGCTCTCCTTATCATGTATCACATCCGCAATTTGTCCAACTCAAACTTAGCTTACTCTAAAATAATTATATTTATCAGTAAAGCATATTTCCTGCTTTAGAAATAAACTAACTGTCCTAGACATAGAGGCTGGTCATTCGAAAACGAAGCGGCATTGATTTTGGGCATTTAATGTCATACAGAAATAAAATGCTCAGACATCAACTTTGTTTTTGAGGGGAACATTTAATAGGCGCACAAGCAAATTCTCATCTGCACTCCCTTGGGCAGGGTGGATGACTATTTCTGTTGTTAGGAGAAGCGATTTACAGAATCAAAAAGATAACAAACTTACATGTATGAAAGTCCTAAATTAAGATAAATACTCTAAGCGTAGGCTTCCAACTCAACATGACACGGCCCAGGTTTTTTATTAAGATAAAAACTGTTTATTTTCATATACAAGAAATTGAATATGTAAAGTATTTATCCCTTTTGCATTTTGTAAAAAAACTGGAATATTTCGTTGATCTAGGTGTTGTAGATAAAGAAACAAATGCAAAACTACACATGTGTCGTGTTAGTTATTTAGTATTAAGTCAGACGATAAATAGCGGTGGTTGCAATTCTTAATTATTACGAGGTTTATAGTGTTATTTTTTGCGTATTTTGTATTTCGTTCGTGCATAAAATTGGTTTACTCTATAGCCGAAAGAGTGGAGCTGATTTCAATATTCTTTGCAAATCAGAAATCTGCATTCAGAACAGCTGACATTTTTAATCAGCGGCCTCCTGACAAACATGTTAATCGAAAATATGTCCTGGAATTGGTGCATAAATTTAGAGAAACTGGATCGGTAACTAACAAAAAGCGAGATATTGCAAATCCAGTAGTCAATGAAGCAGTGGAAGTAGCTGTTCTAGGTCATGTCATTCAAGATGCAACACTGAGTACGAGAAAAGTCGCTGCTGTCTAAGGGGTTAATCAAGCTATCATACAAAGAATTTTGAAAAAAACACAAATTCCATCCCTACAAAATACGATTAATCGAAGACCTTAACGAAGATGATTCGTTCTTCATGACACGCACACGTAGCATCCAGGTGAACGTTAGTAGTCGTCACGTAGTTGGTCCCTTTTTTATACTAGGTACATTAACTGGAGGAATGTACTTAGAACTATTAGAAACTGCAATCAATTCTGCCTTAACTGAAATAGTGGTAAACGATGAACGCTATTTGGAAAATCGTTTTATGTTTCAGCAGGATGGCGCTCCGCCTCATTATGCACGCTGTGTACGGGACTATTTAAACCAAGAATTTCCGGAAAGGTGGATTGGTCAGCGAGGTTCTATTGAGTGCCCACCCAGATCGCCAGATTGGTCACCATTAGACGTTTTTTGTGGGGATATTTAAAAACTAAAGTTTACGCCACTCCACCAACTTCTTTACAAGATTTATGGAAGCGAATTAGAAATGAATGTCATCTCATAACGCCAGATATGCTACAAAATGTGAGAAACCGTTTTGAGGACAACCTGTACCACTGCATGCAAGTTGGTGGACAGTACTTTCAACATGGTACTTGACGAATACATGTAAGTTTGTTATCTCCTGATAACAGAAATAAAAGTTAATTGTTGAGCATCATAATGAAATGTAATGCCATTAAGTAGGTATCATTGTAAAGAGAATCGAAAGACCTTTCAATCGAGGTACAACTCAACCCCCCTTTCTATTTAAGATTTTTGAGTCGGTTCTACCCTGCTCAAGGGATTGCAGATGAGGGTTTGCTTGTACGCCTAATAAATATCCCCCTCAGAAAAAAGTTGACGTGTCGCTGAGCATTTTATTTTTATATGACATTAACTGCCCAAAATCAATGCCGTTTCGTTCTCGTTTGGTCATCCTGTATAGAAAAAGTACTCTATAAAATAAAATGCTTTTACTTTGTTAAACCACCGTTACACAGTGTTTTAACAAAGTAAAAATGTGATTTTATTTTATAAAATAACGACTACAGCTATTGATTATTTAAAAAATATATATGTATACAGTCTGTCTCAGCGAGACCGTTCATTAGAAGTTTATGGGGTTCTGGCCAAACTATTAAAAAAAATTGAAAATTCAGAATTACATATAATCCATAGTGTTCTTTTCAATTAAAACATTGTTAAATTTTTAGTGTTTCCGGTTATACCAAAAAATCGCCATCTACTTTGTTATTTTTAGTTGAATATTCTGTATATTTTTACATATTTTGACTTGATTATGTTTAACCTTTATAAACATCTTTACTTTTTGCAATTTGATTCCGTCGTTTTGTAGTTATTGGATTTTTTCTACTGTCTGGCTATGATTCAACGTAATCCAAGGGGTTTCTTCATGTATTTCGTAACTGTGGATGAGACTTGGATCCACCACTACATACCACAGACCAACGAACAATCGAATCAGTGAAGTTTTCCAGGCAAATCAGCTCCGAAGAAAGCAAAGACAATTCAATCGATCATAAAGTTCATGGGAACCATGTTTTGGTATTTCCAAGGTGTGATCTTCATCGATTATCTGCAGAAGGGAAGGACGATCAGGGGGCAATATTACAGCGATTTATTGACTCGATTCGATGCAGGGTGCTTTTCCACCACGACAATGCACCGGCTCATTCATTCAAAATTCATCGTCGTGTTCAAATTGAATGGCTTTCGGTATGAATTAGTCTCTTATCCTCCATATTCGCCGGACCTAGCCCTAGCGACTTTTTCCTAGTACCAAATCTGAAAAAATCGCTGGTAGGAAAGAAATTTGTTTCAAATAAGGAAGTCATCGCCGGTGCAGATGATTGTTTTGCAGACCTCGAAATATCCTACTGTTCCGACGACTTCAAGAGACTGGAGCACCGTTTGAAAAGTGTATTGATCTTCGAAGAGATTACATCGAAAAATAAAAATAAAAAACAATACCAGGTACCGTGTTTTTCTTATCGATTCCGGAAACATTTCATGAGCTTTTATCAGCTACTAGTTCCATATTTACTGTAAGCAAAATTTTCTTTGAGCTAAATAATTAACGTCTTGGAGACTACGGGTAAATACTAAGTAAAATAAACTTTAGAATTCAGTGTTTATTTTTTATTACATTGTATATATGTATTAATTTCAGGAACAAAACAAATTGCGTTTTAGACAATTTAAAAGAATCGATTACAGGAACTGTCGTTTTCGCAAAAGTATTTATGTCGTAAATGATTTACGACTTGATTTCGTTAATGTTATTTACAAACAATATTGTGCACACACACACACATATAAAAATATGGATATACTCGTATCAAGGATCTAAAATTAATGCTAGTTTCAAAATAATAGATTGTTATGAAAACTGTAAATATTCTAATAGTTGTAAATCATATTTTATGAAAAAAAATTATATGGAGATACGTATATATTTTATTTCGTACATATAGAGTCTCTTTAATCCTATATAAATATATTAACTTAATCTTCTAACATAAAATACTAATCTTAAATCTAGATACATCGATATAGGAAATGATATATAGTACATGTAGGTTATTGATTTGTCGAGTATGGATATAATTTGGTTTTCAGCTAATGTCATCTATCACAGGTTGGTAAGTTCACTGGGAAGAATACGTTGAGTTCAATTAAAGTTGCAAAACATACAAATGTTAGATACAAGGTTAGACAGAAGAGACCAATTTTCCAATCCAATCTGGAAAATAAAGGAAGATCATTTACATATTGTTGAAATTTAAACATATTTAAACAAATAAATAGATAAAGTAAATTATAAAAATATAATTACATCAAAATAATTATCGTAAGCGCAATGTAGTATTACTTGAATGCAATATCTATAACTGGTTATAATCATTGCAAAAATATCGTATGTAGAAATATCTAGTTGAAGTGGCCATTATCGCTTAGAAATGGCATGTAATATAAAATCTTGTCAAGGATTTGTATATTCGGCCATTCGTGTAGAAACTACTTGATATTAAATAGATAATATACAAACTATTTTTTCAGTCTATCCTTTGTTTAGTTTGAATTCGTAAAAATTATTATGACGTATTAAGTAGATGTAAATGTATTACATTAATTAAACAAATTAATGTCAATGATTTTTATTTAGAAAAATGTAAAACATTCGATCGAAATACAACACTGTGCATTACACAAATAATTTTATCAGTTGCTGATCTATACTGATTAAATTTAATGAGGCTTCACAACTAGAAACAAACTATTTCCTACTGCAAGGGGAGGCGTTTCATTTAAAATAATACATTATCGTCCATATATTTGGGCACAAGCAGTAAAACTATGTAGGTAATAAAGGTGAAGGTAACAAACAAAAGACGAAGAAGACATGCTCGTTTTAATAAATTATCTACTACTAAGCTCGGATTGTACCATACTGAGTTTTTATGTTAGATAATTTGGATCGACAAATTACAAAATTTCCTAGTACGAGTATAATTACTATTATTTGGGACCGCACTAGAACAAACAGGAACAAAATTAGCATGCAATGTGATAGAGCAAGTATTTCAACAGAGTACCTACTCTACATTTTACTATTCGGACCAAAGGAAGTCATTTCTACGAATTTAAAGTATAACCTTATTTAAAGTACGTACACAATTGCATTATACGAATTTTCAAGTTCTGTTGATAAGTTTTTGTTATCTCATCTTTTTTTTTGATGATACAATTTTTAAATTGCACATACTTTAGTGACATTATCACATCAACATTTTTTTTAATCATACAGATGTGATTTATTGAATTGAATATAGTGAAGTCACGAAACTTGAAAGGATTATACAACAAGTTTGGCCAATGTTTATGAACTACTTCTAACAATCAGTCTAAAATAAATTAAATAATTAGTAGTAATCGGTGCCAAAATATTTCAACAATACTTTTCTTCTCTTTTAGAATTATTTGCCTGATGATATTAAATGATGTTTTATTTCGTTAGTTTACTAGACATTACACACTAGTAATCAGACAGCCCAGCCAACATATCTCTCTCGATTGTTTCACCAAACCCACCTTTTCAGGCAGATATCTTAACTATACAAACCATCCCATCTCTATGGAAATCAATATTATAAAAGCCATGAAAAACAGCATTCTTAAAATTTCTGACTTTTTTTTTTCATTTAAGAATAAAAACCTACAGAATCTATGACATATTTACTACTAACGGCTACTCGAAAGGTCTAGTAAAGAAAATTCTTTTCAATTCCTCTGTCACCGGTTTGGACTTAGCACTTTCCGAGTTCTCTCGTGATGGTGCTAATCGGGACAATATCACTACCACCATATACACATCATCATCATCTGTCCCTCCTGTTGAAACTTACACTAGATATCCCTTCATTCCAGTTCTCACTCCCAAAATTTCTAATTTATTCAGAGAAAATCATATCTCCATAGCTCCTTATAATGTTAAGATCATC
This sequence comes from Holotrichia oblita, assembly GCA_023690525.1. Taxonomy (NCBI): domain Eukaryota; kingdom Metazoa; phylum Arthropoda; class Insecta; order Coleoptera; family Scarabaeidae; genus Holotrichia; species Holotrichia oblita. Next base: position 139,250,802 of record CM043017.1, on the reverse strand, counting down.
AATCACCTTTTTAATAGAGATAGATAAAACTAACCCTTCCTTGAAGTCCAATGTCATATACTGTATTCCCTACGGCAACTGTGAATTCGTTTACATCAGAAAAACTTCAGAATATCTAAAAAACCGCATTAGACAACATTTACTGGATTGTATCCATAATTCGGAGAAAACAACTTTGGCATTGCATAACAGTAAGACTTCAGATAATTTCGACTTTAATAATAGAGGAGAATAAGTATACAAACTCAAGCAACAGATAGAGTGAGAAAAAAGTAAGAGAGGAATAGAAAAGGACATGCTGGCATCAACAAAAATGCACATTTGTTCATTGTTTTAAACTGTTTTACTTTTAATAGGCGCTCATGGTATATTATAGGAATTCACCCTGGGAATGAATCAAGCATTAGAAGAGGACCACGTAGTTTCGACCTTCTAGGTCTCGTCAGCGCAACTACGAATGCAAGATTTAATTTCATCATCCTTCTCATCATAATTTTAACTGTATAACACCTCCGACAATGAACTAATTCCAACCCAATGGGGCAGATGGCCTCTAGTGGGCAGAGTGGGAAGTAGGATACTGCAAAGCACCACACAACACACAAGTCAACACAGTCGGTACAACACGTGGTCCGCTTTTAATGCTTAGATCTATTTTCATTGCATTCATTCGCAGGGTGAATTCCAATAATATACCATGAGCGCCTATTATAGGCATTTTTTGGGTTATATGTTTTCTCGACGTTTTCATATGTTTTACTTTTAGTAAGTTACTTTTTTAATCTGTTTTCGAGTGATTCTTTATGCTACTTTCACATAAAAACTACACAAATGATCTATTTTGACATTTCTTTATTCATTTTAGTAATTATCAGAATTATGAAACTTTGTTTTCTCATATCAATTGTACAGGATACAATTGTACCCCGAATAAGATGATCCTCTTTTTTGTGTCACATAATTCCATTTCGGTTCAATTTATATTTATTTCAAAATATAACATATTGCAAAATGGAAGTTAAAAGGATGTAAAGGAAAACTATTAGGAGTCGAAATGTACGGATCATGTTGATAGAGTTTGCTGCAAACTTTCTACGTTAGTATTACGTTTAAATATGCACTGTAAGCACTAACAACAGCTTCTACACTTACACATCATGACACAACATGAAGGTAGTAGCAGAAACTAGTGAACTTTGACGCGAGATCTTGGTTGCGGACAGTCTAAGATAAACTCAACCTTAACTTCAAAGAAGGAATGTTTATCCCAGTAGGTAATTAATCTAGTGTGGGTATTTAATATCTACGCACACGGATTTTTTAAACATGTTGCATTGGCGGTAAATTTAAATTGAAAGTTTAATAGATTTGTTGATATTTTTAATTTTTATGTAAAATATGTCATGACTATTGCTCAATTTGCTTAATTTTATTTAAGTATGTATTTCCATAAAGTAGAAGATAAAACACAACTTGTACGATTGTGCAAAAGCGTAATACAAGTGATGTGAATAAACTTGCTAATTGAATGCAGCTGATGGAACTGATGTGTTGACTGATGAAACTAAAAACATGCTGACAACTGTAGATATTACAGAATTCTTTTGCAATCATATTGACTAACAGCACGATTACGGTCTGTCCCGACTACTAACGCATCACGAGACTGAGACAACCAATAAAAAATGAGACACATATTGTGCATTTAAGATACCGACCCATGATATGTATGTAGTGAAATATGTAGTTTATAGGCAGTCATCATACGGTATTGTTGCATGATCATGCACTACAAGTACGCGTACCTATAATTCGGTTGCAACGAATTTAACCCATTAACATTATTACTGATTTCGATTGTTAATGCATTGCTTTAGCAAAAGTACTAACATGTGTTAATAGTTCAATTATAACAGAAATGTTTCTATACTAAACACCTCTAGAAATGCTATTTCCAAACATCGTACAAATATATTTATGTTATGATAAATGATATAATTGTTATAATGTTATAAACATTGAGGATTGGTATAGGCACCTTTGTCCAAAAACATATTTTATAACATAAATTCTAATTTTTCTAATCAATTCCGGAATAACATCTTTTTAATAACTACGTCATATAATCCATGTGTCCATTATGTACCCATAGTGGTTATCTATATAAATTTATTCCGTACGGTGGAAAACCACAAGAAAAAGCTGAAAAACACCTTTCATTGGGAACGAGAGTTGTATTGGATTTACTATCGGTAGTAGAAAATCCAAAACTACACAGAATTTTTATTGACAACTTTTCTCTTCGTATTCCCTTTTTGGTATCTTGAAGCAAAAAAGTTTTTTGTTACAGGAACCGTACGAGATAATCATCTGGCAAACTGTTCGATTGAAGCAAAAAATGTTATGAATAAGAAACAACGAAATTCATATGTTTGTACGTTTCATACTAATTTGGTAGTATTAATAGTGCAGTAGAACGACAATTCTGTCGTCACTGTAATAATCAATGTTTGCAAAGTACCACCTTTTTTCCAAGCTAAACGGTACAACAGAAAACAACATAAAGAGGAAGCAATTCCACAACCTAATATAATACCAGAGTACAATAAATACATGGGAGCAGTTGATCTTCACGATAATGGAATAGCAAATTATCGAATAAAAATAAGAGGGAAAATATGGTGGTAATCACCGTTCATCATATGATTGACAGCGCAATAGTCAACAGCTGAAAAATTTTTTAAATTGCTAACGATTCCAGTATGTCGCAATTAAATTTTCGCTTTTTCTTGGCAATCAGCTTCATGAAATTTGAAGGACAATTTGGATCAACAGATGCTAAAGTGCAAATACTTTCTTCTTTTTATGGTAGATTAACTTTTTATCGTACGACGTACCGTTTTTAAGTAAAAAAAAACATTTTAGTGCATATCCATTTATCGTGCATCCAAAAATATTTTTAAACAGTCCTGTTTTATTCACTGACATATTGAATGACATATTAAATGAGTCTCGTTAATAAGTTTGTATGTGTCGAATTTGTTGAAGTTCCTTATCATGAATCGCTATACGAATGCCGAGATGACCGACATGCACTACATTTATGGACTTGCTGATGGCAATGCATTAGAAGCTAGGCGGTTGTATACTAAAAGATTTCCTGGCCGTATTGCTCCTGATAGAAAAACTTTCGAAACTATTCATCGGCGTCTTTATGAAACAGGCACATTAAAGCGAACTGGAGGAGCAGGAAGGCCAAGGACAGCAAGAACGGTAGACCTGGAAGAGGATGTGCTAGACATGATTGAAGAAGATCAAGGTACTTCTACTCGAAAAATTGCTGACGCTTTGGATGTAAGTAATGGGACTATGTGGCACATGCTGAAGGAAAATTTGTTGCATCCATTCCATATACAACGCGTTCAAGCACTACTTCCTGCTGATATTCCTCCTCGCATTGCATTCTGTCAATGGCTTTTGCACAAAATGGTTCAAATCCCTCAATTCCTGATGATGATTCTGTTCACCGATGAAGCGAATTTTTCAAGAAATGCAATACGCAATTTCCATAATAACCATGTATGGTGTGACGAAAATCCACATGAAATTGTTGAAGATCGTTTTCAACATCAGTTTTCTTTGAACATTTGGGTTGGGATTGTGGGTGACTGCCTAATAGACCGGTACCAGGTACTTACCGGAGAGGTATATCGCAACTTTTTGGAAAACACGCTCCCTGGATTTCTGGAGGACGTACCATTAGCAATTAGAGATGCAATGTGGTATATGCACGATGGCGCACCAGCCCACTTTAGTCAAGTAGCTCGTGATTTCTTAACACAAGCATACGGAAATCGCTGGATTGGCCGAGGTAGACCTCACTTATGGCCTGCACGATCTCCGGACTTAAATCCCCTGGATTTTTTCCTGTGGGGCCATTTGAAGTCCTTGGTATACGCTACTCCATTGGAAAACATAGAAGACTTAAAAAATCAAATCATTGCTGGGTGCAACTCAATTAAAACCGATCCTGGTGTTTTGAGAGAGTTCGCCAGTCAATGAGGAGAAGATTGGATTCTTGCATCCGAGCTCGAGGTGGTCACTTCGCACAGTTTTTGTAATTTTTGGTTGGTAAAATTGTTGGTTTGGTAAAATATGTGTTTTTGCGCTTGAATAAAACCCTTGTTTTTTAATTTTTTTTTTGTAATAAATAGACACGCACTAAAATGTTTTTTTTTACTAAAATACGGTACGTCGTACGATAAAAAGTTAAGAGTGCTTTTTTCTTCACAATTGAACAAAGAATAAAAACATATTTTTATTTTTAGAGAAATCAGCGGCATCCTATTTTTTTCTTGAAAAATAGCCTGTGACGCGCCAATACGCGCGCCACTGGTACGACTGAAACATCGTGTTGTATTGCAAAGTATGTGTCTCCCACAGCTATTAACACGCCTAAAATTTCATTATGATATCTGAAGTCGTTTTGGAAGAATCTAATTTTCATTGTTTTTTTTTTAATTAAACTTCAACACGCTGTAGATCGGTAACCAAGCGTTTGCGGACCCATGTTTATACGAACTTTTTTGTATAAAATAACCTGGGCAATCGCCTCCTTTAATATTGCCGCATCTTTTTTAAACACTCTGTATAGTTACGATATAGTTACGCCCCTGCTACCGAACCACACTTGCGTACAGATTTTTTTATGAATTTCTAAAAAAGAATCAATTATAAAAACGTATGCACTTACCTGAATTTATTGAGATACAAGCTCGAGTAGAATAATATTAACGTCAATAATAATGAGCAAGCATTGTAAGCAAGACCTGACGAATTAATTACTAGGGAGTGATCTCCTGGAGCTTTAGGATACAACCAAGTCTTGAACAGCCACGGAATCCCCAAACACAATAAAATATCGAAAGTGTTCGAACCTATTGAACTACTAACACCCATAGCTCCATGACCTGAAAATTATAGTAGTTAAATGCTGAAATTCTTTAAGCACAAATATCAGAGTTACAAGGTAATATCTACAAACTTTTAGCACCTTATTAACTACAAAAATAACGAGAATGAAATTGCAGTTAAAAAGATCAATTCATTCATTAGATTAACTATTATAATCCACTGAAAATTGTCACTTTCGTCATTCTCGATGTTAGAGAAAAATCTAGTTTATAGAAGTCATTGCGTGTCCTAGTAAATCACAAAAGGAATAAATAAATAAAGTAGGTTTAAGTGCCAGTATCTATCGATTGTTATTTTTGTTACTATTATTTTTTATGATTATAACAATCGCACACCTCTTATTAGACTGTACTTTACTTGTATAATTACTAGACAAATGTTTTGACTAAAAAATGTCTTATCACCTTATCCAAGTGGTGAGTCACAAGTTGAAAAGAATAACCATCAACAAGTCATATCAGTACCTGGGTTAACCTAAATTATATGAAACACATTCCTGTGATGTAAATTGAATATTTCTGTAATATAACAGTAGCACCAGAACAGTAAGTTTAACAGACCATATTGCTATTTTAAACTTTAATTTGTGTTAATTTGTTTTGAATTAAATCCGATCCGTCATCGTCTGCTATACACGCACCAGATGTATACATCCACCATGTGTAATAGCACCCCATACCATAATGCCCTACTGGCGATGGATATGGCGTGATTGGATGCAGTGCTCTAACTCTAGTTGACGCTCATCACGTCGCCAATGAACCAAAATTCTCACATCACCGACGTGAGAATCTGGATTTGTCGGAAAATAAAATGTGCTGCCATTCAGTGACTGTCTTAACTAAATGGGTTAATACGGATATACAAAAATTATCTTTTTTCGGTATAAACAAATAAGCAAAAAATGATGCATACTTCTGTCATATCTTATTTGAAAAGGGGACCAAGTTGAGAGATTCAAAACATCAATGACGACTTCTGAGTGACAATTTTGAGATTTTAGATTTCTAGATTAGATTTATTTTTATGTCAATTAATAAATCACCTGAATATATTTTAAATTTCAATACCAGTTAAACGGTTCCAGATTAATTAAATTGAATAAAGATAATAAAAGCAAAGAGGTGATCTTTTACCTACCTTGATTAGCTACTATCACACTAGAAACAGCTTCTGGTACACTAGTGCCAGCTGCCAAAAACGTTAATCCCATCACAGAATCTGGAATATCTAATGTATCACCTAAAAGGAAAATAAAAAAATTGATTTATAGTTGTAAAAAATTACAAATAAATTACCTATTATAGTTATTAACCAAGCTACTACATATGATGTAGACCCAATCCAAAATATACACATCAAAAATGACACCGCTGTTAACCTGGGATACTTTTTACAATCTGGTATAGTTAGATACAATAGTAAAGAAATAGGCCAAGTTAAGACGAATAAACATTTCCGTGGTTTCGTTCCACTACTAGGCCATTTCCAAATATTAGTCGAGTCTTCTGCAAAGATAAAAAGCGCGTTAATATAAAATGCATTGAATTTTAAAATATCACCTGTTACTTACCTAATTCTTCACAATCTTTCAATGTAATATCTCCGTTAGCTACTATAAAATTAGCACAGCCATTTTTCTCGCATCTAACTAAAAGTGGATGAGTTTCGTTGAGTAATTCTTGATAACGATGTCTCCGTGTTCGACACATTCTTCTCAGTCTTGTGATTGCATTGATTATATTTTCGTTAAAATACATTACTGAAACAATCGAAAAACTTTGAATATATGTATTATAAAGACAATTACAGGAACGTGAATTATAAGATTTAATTTTGTATGTACCTGCTAAATATAACAAATATGCTGAGACTAGTACAGCTGCTTCGGCTAAATAAACTTTTTCATCGCCGAGAATTTTTATTAGAATGCTGACTGCAACCGCGTACATAGCACTGTCTCTTGTCACTGGCCACCATTCCAATTGCAGTACCTGAAAATTAAAAATGGATAAGTCGATGCAGAAATGTTGTAATAATGTGAAATGTGAAAACATTTGTTTTTAAAACAGAATATATACAGTAGACCCTGGTTAACCCAAACTGGGATAAACCAAACACCTCATCAATACAAACTCAAAGTATGGTCCTGATTGTTCACCCTGTACTTTTCATGTCTTTTATTTTCGCATAAGACGAATTCTCGTTAACACGAATTTCGAACAAAGATTTTGTATAGAGCGCCTTACTTACTCGCTTAACACGAATTTTACGTGTACGTATGTCGTCGAGTTTCTTCGTGCGTTCGTATTCCAGCTTTGTATCATTGGCCAGTCGATCGCCGACTGCTTGATTTTAAGTGAGTGTAAGCAGTTGTCAGTTAAATATGTAGTACATCGTACGTATCCAGTACGTATCAGCATAATGGCAGAACAAAAACCTAAACGTTCGCAAAAAGCATTGGACATTAAAACAAAAATTAAAATACTGAATGAAGTTGACGAAGCTCAACTGAATAAAACCGCTATAGCAAATAAATGTAGTATTCCGAAATCCACTTTATCTACAATAATTAAAAATCGGAATAAAGTTGAAAATAATTTGGCATCCGGATCATTTGCTACAAAATGCAAACGAATGCGAACTGCAAAATATGAAGACATTGAGTATGAAATAATGGAGTGGTTCAACCATATAAGAGCATCTAATCCCCTAGTTTCTGGTCCTATTATTCAAGAAAAAGCCAAGGAGATTGCTTTAAAATATGGCATAGAAGATTTTAACTGTTCGCTGTGGCGATTCCAGAAACGGCACGGTATTGTTTCACATTAAATGTGCGGTGAAGCAGCGAAAGTAAATGAAACTACAGTTACTTCTTGGTTATCAGACTTTCAAATTATTAAGAAATCGTTCCTACCCAAAGATATATTTAATGTGGATGAGACTGGAGTTTTTTTTTATAATTTACTACCAGAAAGAAACTTTGGACTTGAAAGGAAATCGATTTAACGAAGGAGCTAGAAGTAAGCAAAGAATTACCGTGGTATTGTGTTGTAATTCTGATGGATCAGAAAAACATAAAGCTTGGATAATTGGAAAATCGCAAAATCCACGATGTTTTAAAAACATTGACATGCAAAATTTATCTTGTGAATACACATCCCACAAAAGTTCATGGATTGATGCAAAAGCATTTAGAGAATGGCTTCTCAATCGCTAACCGCTCAATCGAACAATTTTATTAACACTTGATCATTGTGCTGCTCACAAAGTACAGGATCTGGATGGCCTCTTGTTCAGGATATAATTGCTAATTTAAAATTTAATTACAGAGCAAGATTAGTAAAATTTACTTTAAGAACATTGGAAACCGATGTCAACGTTAAAAAAATGGGATCTATTACAGGCTATACGCGGCATTGCTTCTGCGTGGAATGCGGTAACATCAGAAACAATAAAAAGATGTTTTCATAAAGCTTGGTTTTCCGAAATAAGCCAAGAGATAACTGTCGTTGATATTTCACCACCAGAAGAATGGTCTCTCCTTACTACAACGCATCTTATAAATGTATATTTTCGAGATTTTGTAGAGGCTGATTCAAATGTATTAGTTTGTTCAGGGCCATTACAAACAGAACCACTAGAAAATGATTCACCAAATCTCGATTCGCAGACAATATCATCAGATGAAAGTGACGAAGAAATAACAAAACCTTCCAGAGCAGAAGACAATTCAGCATTATCGACTCTTCATAGATATGCTGCCACGTCTAATGTATCGCAAAAATTTGACTCATGTCTAAAATTTATTTCAACTGAGTGTACAATTAAAATGAAATCAGACTTAGTTCAAAAAAGCATTAAATAATTTTTTGCATGTACATATCCAAGAATTTATTTTTTGTTGACATTTATCTATGTTCAAGATTTTGTTTTTTTGTGAACTTTATAGTTTATTTTTCATTTTCTAAACATTTTCTTTTATTGTTTTTTTCAATAAAAGTGTTTTCTTTGGAAACAGCTTAGATAATCAAACCAAATATTTATCATTTGGAATAGAAAAAATCATAAAAAAATTGTTTAACACAAATTTAATTCAACACGTACTCCAGAAATATCGGTCCCTTTTCCAGTTTGTGTTAACGAGGGTTTAACTTTGTTCATAATTAATTTTTGCCACCTATGCCTTTTCATTTAAAGATATTCTGAGAATAGTTAATGATCGATTTGTGGTGAAAGAAACTTTTTCAGGCTAAGATTTTGTAAAACAAGCGATAATACACTGTATACCTATTTTATTGACCACAACTGTTCATATAACCAATTAATTTAATTTTTGTTGACATTTATGTATGAACAATTTGTAGTTTTTACAACTTTATCTTTAATCACTTTCAACCATAAATTGCAAAAAAATTATTTTCCTTTTAAAGTTTTTTCAAAATGAAAAAGTAGTTTTCCATTTTCGTAACAGTTTATTTACAATATCGTAAAACGTTTATCATTTCAAATTAAAAAAATTTTGTGAAAAATACTCGAACATTAGATCAAATTAGAGGTAAATAAGTACGTCCATTATTACAGGTTTGTTTCAGTTTGTTTTAAATGCAATTACCAGTAGTTCCTTAAAAAATCACCGTAGTTACGAACTTGTTTACTTTTTCACAGTAAAGATATCTGAGAATTCAGCGGAAAGTTTGCCTTCTGATGTAAATTAGCTGCTCAATCTACTTAAATACATTAATTCCTTAAATTAAAGGCTAAGATTTTGTACAAATATTTTGAAGAATTGATGAAAATAAATATTTGCTAGTAAGGACTCCCGATTAATTAAACATAATTGAAAAAAATTTGCAGGAACAATCTGTAGTTGGTACAGTTCATCTTGTAATCACTTTCAACCATAAATCTACCAGAAAAAAATTATTTCCCTAACAAAGCAGCTAGAAATGGTTCGGAAAAGTAGTAGTCCATCAAGTATCGTAAAGACATATTACGATACAAATATCGTACAACGTTTTATCTGATTTCAACATTAAACAAATTTTGCGTGAAAAATACTGGAAAATGTAGATTAAATTAGAGGTGAAATAAGTACGTCCACTATTACAGGTTTGTTTCTATTGTTTTAGTTTTGGCAAATGCAATTACCAGTAGTATTATAAAAAACATCACACTTAGTTACGAACTTGTTTACTTTTTATAACAGTGACAGCAAGTTGTGAAAAATGAGCGATTCAGCGGAAAGTTTGCCTTCTGATGTCGAATTAGTTCGACTCAATCTACTTAAATTTTTATTAATTCCTGCTAAATCTAAAGAGCGGTACGAGATAGTGTACAAATATTTTGAAGAATTGATGAAAATCAAGGTGGTTCTTGCCCACTTTGCGGACCAAGCAGGGAAGCTAAAGCCATCCTCCTTATGGTATCGATATTCTATGTTGCGGACGTTGATATCGATTAAGAAAAACATTGACATTAACCAGTATTATCAATTTATGGCTTTGTTAAAGGGGAAATCAAAAGGATACTGGCCTAAAAAATCGTGTATTTTTCGCAAAGAAGAGATACATCAATTTCTTAGGGAAATGGATAACAAGATTTCTTACTTATGAAGGTGAATTAGAGCTTAAGTTATAAAAAAAAGAAGCACATTTATTATGCTTTTAGGTCGTTTTGATTAGTTGGCGTTTTTGGCGCTTGTAGACGTGAGGAAATTACAAATTTGATTAGAGGAGACGTTCACGACGAAGGAGATTTCATCAAGATTACCTTGCCGAATACAAAGACTAAAATTATACGAGTTGCTTGGATTTATTTCGAAAATAGATGAACTTGCATCCTAGTCAGACCAAGCATGATCGTTTTTTCTTAACTACAGGAAAGGTAAATGTACCCAGCAGCCTATTGGAATGAATACAATCGGAGGAATTCCTAAGAAAATCGGTTCTGTATTAGGATTATCTGAACCAGCAAAGTATACATCACATTTTTTTCGGAGATCATCGGCATAATTGCTGGCAGATAGTGTTGCTGAGGGATATGTCGAAACATCGACAGAAAATAAGAAGAGAATTGCAACTAAAATAATGGGCTTATCAGTTGCAGTAGCTTTTACAAGTAACATCACATGCACAGAAGAAGAACTCACCTTTAATTTGGGAATAGCGTCTAGAGTTAAATTTCAAAATTTTGCAAACTGTTATATTTTACAATATTAACAAATTTATTAACAATTTTTTTGTAATATTCATTGACTTTACCGGAAAAGAAAGTTATTACCGCACTAGTGCGGTAAAAACTGCCATTACGGCACTAAAAAATGTTTTGAAATATGACACATTACGTAGTGAAATCAGATAAATAACTATTACCTATAACATGTGCATTCTTCTTCTTTATTTTGGAGAAATAGTACGTTTTTTATAATAAATATATGCTTAATATGTCTGGAGAGAAAAACATTAAAGTTTTGAGAGTAAAATAAGTTGCTCAAACATGACTTTGACAGAAAATCAGTTGCTCACTGTTACAGTTACAGTGAAAAAAATGCTGTGAACTGTTACAATGATAATTATCTCAAAAAAAATAGGATCCACTATAAAAAAATTATGTTATGTTATGTTGTATTAAACTAAGTTTATTAAGTTGTAGTAACAGCGAACAATTTTTACAAGGCTTCACTATTTGACACAAACCCATATTTCAAATTTTCATGTTTTGAAGGAAATCAGGCGGTAAATCAGTGTCAACGATAGTTCCAGAAACTAGAGTCTAAAAGACGAATATCGCCTAGATGATTTGTAAAGTACAATGAGGACATTATATAATACAAATCAATGCGAAAATATCCCATTATACCTGTTGAAGAACTAGACCAAAATTTGAATTTCGTTAGTCAATTATTCATCACTGTCTGCGCGAAAAGAAAAAAAATGTAGCTGCAAAATGAAAACTGTTTGTTTTTTAGGATCAGAGATAGTAAGGATATAACATTACGAGGGTTTGACGAGTTTGAATAAGATATTCTGTCCTACCTAAATAATGTCTCATCTGAGTTTGATTTACTCCACAGTTTTTAGAATCATTTGAACAGTGAAAATAGAAAAAGTATCAGAAACACTAGAGGAGTATTCTTCATCAACGCAGGCATGAATCATTTATCCTATTTATAAAACATACAAATGTATTCTTTTAAAGTTATCATTTCTGATGTCTGCTTTCTAAAGTAATTCTGTAAGATTTGGTGTGAACAACGAGGTGCTTCTATCGTAATTATTTATGGGCTAATTTTTGGTAGAATTTTATTTTATTGATTCAACTTCTGCTAATAATTTCCTGCTATTGTAATGAACTAATTTTATTTCCCGATCTTATCTTAATCGCCCAAGCTCCAGCAATTGATTTGGGGCTACCTAAGCCCTGCCTCAGTAAAAAATCTGAATAGTCATCACTGATAAATGTTTTCAGTGTATGCATATAATTGCTTTAAAACCTTAAATCATCGAACATTTTAGATCAAGTCGCGCCAACATTTTTATGAATTAGAAATGTACTTAGGTATTTTGATATCAAAATTAATCTTCTCATGTGTATATATTTCAATATGTATATATGCAAATACATGTAGAAATCTAGCTTACCATGTTCGCCAATAAGCCGCAACAAGCCGGTACTGCTAGAACGTTGAAAACGGCCGAACCAACAACTGTCCCAACTCCTAAATCGCCCTCAGTTATAAATGTTCCCACGCAGTTGATAAATAATTCAGAACTCGAACCAGCCACCGCCATGAAAGTGGCCCCTGTTACATCTTCCTTCATATGAAGATCTGAAATAGTAATAAATGCAATTAGATTAATTGTATACTATTAATTTAAATACGCGAAGTGTTTCTCTCTAAATCTAAATAGTAAGTAATGTAATATTATAATTTATTGTAATAGAATTTTTTTGCTTGTAAAGTTTATTCAACTTTGATTTATATTTTTTATGTTGAAACTCCCTTTTTCATATACAGGGTTTCCACGGCCAAGTGGGACATAGGGAGAATACATATAAAATCGGTTTTCGGTGAATATTATCTCCCTAATACTACTTCATTCAAAATTAAGGGCCGCATATTATAACTGGGTTAACAATGAACATCTCCACAATCATAGTACAAAGAAAGTCATTTTAATAAAGCCAAAAAATTATTATTTTTAAATCTATTGTTCGTGAATTCCTAATAAGGCTTTTAATACGTGAGTTAGTGCAAGCGTCCGTGGCGTAATGGTTCGCGCGACGACTTAATAACGCAAATGCAAGGATTGTTTAGGGTTCGAATCCCGGCAGATTAATTTTATTTTTCAATTTTTATCTCCAACAGTAATGCTACAAATTCAATAACACTACAAAAATCAGAGATTTTGAAGATTATAAAATTGATATTTTGAGGATTAAGGTAAATAATGAATAATTTTTACAATAAAAAAATGATCACGTGCTATATTATTCGATTTTTAATTGTTACTAACGACGAATCATTTGTCAAAATAAACAATAAAACTAAATAAGATTTAAAAAAAATAACATTCATTTTTCGGATTTGAACCCCAAACATTCTGTGCCTTACGTTATTAAGGCGTCGCGTGAACGTCTGCGCCACGGCCGCTTTCACTAACTGACGTATTAAAAGCCTTATTAGGAATTCACGTACAATAGGTTTAAAAATAATAATTTTTTTGGCTTTATTAAAATGGCTTTCTTTGTACTATGATTGTGGAGATGTTCATTGTTAACCCAGTTATAATATGCGGCCCTTAATTTTGAATGAAGTAGTATTAGGGAGATAATATTCACCGAAAACCTATTTTACATGTATTCTCCCTATGTCCCACTTGGCCGTGGAATCCCTGTATAGCTTATGAATCCCCAACGATATCTCAAGTGAAATGTCAAATGATTTTCTCGTTTTGCAAAGGTCAAATTTGTTTGTCAAATGAGATTCTTCTTTTGTCAAATCACTTTCTCGTTATATCAAATGCTTTTCCCCTAGGTATTATTTATATTACATATTTTATACACATGTAACTTAATTTAAATTTTCATTTCTCTGTAAACAATCTTGTAAATAAGATTCCATGTGTTGTATATAATGTAGACAGTTTTGTGGGGTTATATGTTCAGATGCATTATGAACTGCGTCGTATAGTTAATTTTCCTTCGCCGGTTGAGCTCTTCGTATAATTTGTTTCCATTGGCTGAAGAGTTCGTCAATGTGATTTAAAAATTGACTATAAGCGGGTAGAAACACTGGAAAATGACAATGAGCTCTAATGAGGGCCAATACTTCATCATTTCGATGGAACCTAACGTTGTCCATAATAAGATTAATGCTCCGTCTACACCGTCCTGATGTAAATGGTTAATTAATGTTGTAAGAAATTCCGAAAAATGAACTGCATTGTAGGGCATATTTTGTATTTGAAATGCATACAAAGAATTAATGTTCATGGCAGCAACAACAGAATAATTGCGTCCTCTTAATTAGGCTTTTATTTTTGATGCACGATTATTTTTAATAGACCTGCCATAGGCAACTCTTGAGTTCACTTGTATACCGTACTCATCACACGGGATAATCAAAACGAGCTTGAATTATTTCTGGTATATTTCTTCTTTCAGGAACAAATGATGTTCTTTTAAAAGGGTAGTGAAAGCTTTTAAGAGCTCTATCAATCGTCGACAATGATATTTGTTGAAGAAGCGGCCATTCGTTTAAACATTTTTCTTTCAACTGACGCAGAGTAATGGAGCAGTCCTTATCAATCCAGTCGCAAATTTGTTCTGAGCTAAAAATAACTTTGGCTGTCGATGCTCAGCACTTACCTTTGTAACATTATTAATCCTCCTACAGGTTGCATACATTTTTCTAACGGTATCAGGTAAAACCGAAAATTGTTGTGCTACATTTTTCACCGTGAAACCATTATTCAAAAAATTAATGACTAAAGTACGTATTTCATTGCTTATTTTGGCATTTCTTCTCCTGTGACCATTGTTATCCATATCATCAAATATTTAGGCACGTAAAATGTTTGCGAAACTCACTTGACAAATACGGAAACACATTTGACAATTAAGGAATTCCATTGACAAAACAAGCCTACTAGTACAGAATCATTGGAAAAGCATTAGACATATTTTGAAAAGCAATTAACAAAAGAGGAAAAGCAAAAGAAAAAGACTAAACTACATAAACTAGACATAAAATAGTTACATTTCATTTTTAGTTGATTAGAAATCTGCGTTTTTGGAAATTAGGTGCCGAAAATAAAAAAATACGATTTTTCGGAAAATTATCAATAACTCTTAGAGAGTAGGGTAATTGCTCTCATACGCTACCTAATATTTGACTTTCTTTGGGACTGAACTTGTTTTAACAATTTGGGAAAAGCATTTTCTAAGTAAAAATGCCAGAATTTCCTAGCGATCACTGTATACTACCTACATATATATTTTTCTGTAAGAAGTATCAGCTTCTAGTAAATTTGCGATTTCCTACTATTCTGCGTCATATAATTGGTCTTGTACATTCTACCTTGCACAAATATTTCGAAAAGCCTCTTTAGTGTTAATTGTTGTGTTGGGTTCCCATTTGGATAAACACAATATTTTGATTGAGCATCAGCATGGTTGTAGAGTTAAGGGCTCTAAATACAGACGATACGATCGGTTGTACAATCTGTTATAATATCGTAGTTGGTTCGACGGTTTACGCCTGAAGGAAAAACAGCAACTGATTTGTCTGTACGTTTTTATTTTCAACTTGTATTACGATAAGTTGTACAAGTTGTATCATCTGTAGACGCCTTTTTTAATCATTCGACAATGACGGCAATTTATGACTTTTACGATTGGGTTGTGTGTGCTTTGAATTCGGGTCAACTCTCTATTGGCGTTTTCTGCGACCTCAACCGCGTTTGATTGCTTAGATCACGACCGTTTATTGGCAAAATTGGAGTTATATGGAGTTCGCGGAGTTGTTAGAAATGGGCTTATGGGTATCCTGAGCGATAGGAGGCAATTTGTCAGTATTCACCATAACTATGTTACAGTAGAGACTACAAATTTATTGCTTGAACGCGGCGTACCCGAAGGTAGTGTGTTGGGGCCTTTGCTGTTCTTAATATTTATGAATATTACTTATTGTTTTCCAGAGTATGGTTTGACTATGTATGCTGATGACACCAGCGCTGTAGTATCATCTGATAGTGTATCTGGAAGCGAACGTAAAATTAATACATTACTAGCAAATATTGATGTCTGGTTTTCACAAAACAAACTATTCTTAAATGCAGATAAGACTGAATATCTTATATTTCATGGTGTTCGTAAGAGAGCCCAGTTTATTAATACCCATATTTTCGCCGACAGGAAGGAAATTCAACGAATATCTGACGTTAGGTTTTTGGAACTAATGATGGATGATTGTTTACGTAGCAGACTCACTGTGACAAACTTGCTCGTGAGCTTAATTCGGTGTGCTATCAAATAAGAAATTTAAAAACTGTATTAGATAAAAATTCCTTGTTATTTTTTATTATCCACATGTTCATTCTACATAGATTGTCTTATGGTGTTGCTCTTTGGGGTGCTTCAGCAGCCAGTAAGGAAGTTTTTTTTATTTTAAAAAAGAATTATACGTTGCACAGCTGGTATGAGCTCGAGACAATCTTGTCGTTGCTATTTTAGAGAGTGAGGTGTTCTTACCCTATCATCGATCCATATATTTGAATTGTTAAATCTTATTTACAAAAACAAAGATGAAGTACAACACTCTAGGTTCGATTTTAATATACCTTTTTTGTTCCTTAAATTTGACGCAAAATTCACCTCGTGCTTTGGGTTTACAACTTTATAATCCATTACCTCAACATCTAAAATATAGTTCTAACTTCTTTTAAGCGTGCCATTAAAGCATTCCTGCTGCATGAGACTATGCATTCAATTGACGAGTTTCGGATGAGGTGTCGTGCAACTACAAATGTTTAACGATACACACTGTCTCAATTGTTATAGATTGTATAGATTTAGGTACTATATGACATATCCTACACATAATCTTATGTAACATAGGACTATTAAAGTTATTGTTATTAGTACGATCCGATAGTGCTGATGCTATAACAAAACTGTAATGGTTATCAGCATTAACAAATATGTTATAAATAACTATTTTGGTTAACTGTTACTCTGGTTGCATATGTGATGGACTGAATTAAATTGTATGATTTTCATATCTTTGCTGCATCTAACATAGAATAAAATTTTGAATATAAGGTACTCAAACTTTTTATAGAATTTCTGTGACCATATTTGTGTTATTTTGCAATGCAATTTTCCAACCGTCGATTTCATATGACATATATTCGGACACATTATAAAATGTATTATCTAAGAGCAGGTTCTTAACATGTTTAGAAAATCTCTTCGAGTTGGTGTTTTTTATGTCTTCTAGTAAATGATTATAATAAAATAATAAAAAGAAAAAGTAAGTTTTATTTTTGGTACTCTCTTGTAACTATTATCAACTCTAAATTTTTTATATTAATACTTACTAGTGCAGATTGATTTCACTGCTGGCACGAAATAGACTTCACACACTAATCCCATCAACATAAAGAAATAGCATGCTAGGAGAGCATGTATAATAGCCCATCCATGCTGTCTCTGCTCCCTGGTAAGACCATCACTTGGAAAGTCATTGATTGCTGAAGGAGTGCAGTTATAACCTGGTACTAAGCTTAACAGCTTGCGTCCGCCAACTCTGTTGAAATCTAAAAGTTAACCAAGTGAACAAATTTAAAAACAAAGTTTCATGATTTTTTTACATTTTTTATTTGCAAATTTTACATCGAAGTTAGTGCCGAATTACACACAAAAGCAACAGAAAATAATAATAAAAAAAAATTATTACATTTTATACATTATTTACAATCCTTCTTCAGAAGTCTGGGGATTAAGTGGGATTAAAAGTTTAAGGGTATTCACAATAGATCTTAAAGGTCGCAGTAAAGAGAGGCAGCATTGCCTATACAACCCACATCTAATTTAATTTAATCTAATCTAGGATAAGGAAATTTTGAAGTAAAAATTTTGTAGTGCAAACAACTAAAACAAGCTATTTTATTGGAAATTGTGAGAATTTTAAACTTGAAAGATGATTTTGTTTTAGTCTGTCGCTATTTTTATTATAAGGTATACGAATGACTTAGCTTATTCCAGTAATGTTACCTTATTATTTGCAGATAACACAAGTGCTAATTATGATCAATCGATCTGAATACAACTAAATTGATATGTATACTTCATTTTTATTGAATGCTTTAATGAATCTTTTAAGTATCATGTAGATTTAGATTGTATTAAATAAAATCAAAACCTCTATTATACTATGAATGATATTTCGCTAAAAAGGCGTCGTCTAGGCAATAACTCAAATAGTGTGATAGTATTTATGGAATTTAATGTAAGGGACAACATTGTGTAATTGTAAGTAGGTGGGATTATAGGCTTATATAGATCATAGTTGCTGATTCAAAATCTCTGAAATTGTTATATATAAAGAAGAAACTATTCATTCTACATGGACATAGAACGGGCATATTTTTATAGATTTCTTTCATTTTTTCCTAGAGATGATATCAGATTCTGTTGAAAGACTACTAGAAAAATCATGAATTCATCAGAATTCATAGAGGTAGAATATCACATGACTTTGGATTTGTATGCTTATTATTAATAATATTACAAACTGCTTTGCTTTTATTTCTACTGGAAGATAAGGTCGTTTTGATTCCATTTTCTGTCTTTCAAGTTAACACTTGCATTGCAAATCGACTAAACTTGACGTGATCAACCGATTTTAGCATCACGTCGTGTATAAGTTTTTGGTTTAGTTTTATGTGAGCATCATGTATATGCAGACACTCTATACAGGGTGCCCACCTAGTACGCGGAAGTCCAATATCTTGGTTGATAAGAGAGATAATTGAAAGTTTTTTTATTCCACGCGCCTAGTTTCCTCAAGATCTATAAATCTAAAATAATGCCGATTATACAGGGTGTTCCATTTCCTCTGCGCAGACAGCAACTTTGTTTTTTTAAATACAAACCTACATTTTTTATAATTTATTTTGAATCTACATGAAAAATAAAAGAGACTTTAAGTATAGTACTCATATGAAAAAAATTACGGTCTTTGAGATATTTGGCTGACTATGTTTTTCTAGTAAATTTTTGTCAATTACAATATCGCAAATTTTGCGGTTATGCTAATTAACAGAAAAGCTATTCTTAGAACTAATGATAGGCAATAATGGTTCTTCAAAACACCATGTCAGAAACTGACCTACCTCGGTTAATTCAAATGGAACACCCTGCATATTGTTGATCAGTGAAACGCAGAATAAAATATTCTACAACTTCGCTATAGCATTCCCTATACCTAAGTTCAACATTTTAGGTAAAAAACGCAGTATTATAGTAAAAAGTGAGTAAATTTATGCATTACTTCAAATTTACTCCATAAAAAAACAAAAATCTTCAAAAATTAAAAATACAATTAAAAAAATTGTTCAAGTGTTCCCTTGCACAAATTATAATAAGTTAAACATCTTTGCGTTGCTACTTGTTGTGAAATCGTATTGAACGCGAATATTTCTGTAGGCTATTCAGGTAATTATTATAAACTTAATAAAAATCCAAACAAATTATAGAGATTGTGTGAAATATCTACAAGCGTGAATCAAGGGTGAATTAGCGGAGATTTTTTATATGTTGCTTCGTCAAATTTGACATTTTCTGGCCACCCCTTATACTGTAGGTCAGTTTCTGATATGGTGTTTTGAAGAACCATTATTGCCTAACATTTGTTCTAAAAACATCTTTTCTGTTAATTAGGGAAACCGCTAAATTTGCCATATTGTAATTGTAAATTTAGTATAATTTATTATTATTATTATTATTATTATTAAAAAACATAGTAAACCAAATATCTCAAAAACCGTCACTTTTTTCATATGAGTACCATACATAAGGTCCCTTTTATTTTGTATGTAGATTCAAAATAAATAATAAAAAATATGTTTGTATTAAAAAAACAAAGTTACTGTCTGTGCAGAGGAAATGGAACACCCTGTATAATCGGCATTACTTTAGGTTTGTAGATCTTGAGAAAACTAGATGCACGGATTAAAAAAAGTTTCAATTATCTCTCTTATCAACTAAGATATTGGACTTCCGCTTACCTATGTACTAGGTGGGCACCCTGTATATGAGAAAGTTTTTGTAATATGTAAGTAACTCAATTTTTCATAATGGTCTATATTTTCGATTTTGAAGGTAGTTTAATAAAAATTTACAGTTTTGTGAAACTATTTGGTTTTGATACCAGTCGAACAGAGTTATATTCTGTTCGTTGCATATAAGCTTGTAATAAAGAAAATGTAGGCAAGAATATGTTGATTATAACAGGTAACCGAAAACATATTAGCGTTGTTTGGTAATTTGCTCAGTATCGGCATTTTTCTATCTTGAAATATAATATTGTTATTGATTGTAATTGATAGGTCACCTAAAAAAGATACCGAACTCTATTGAATCATCTGATCGAAAAAGATGCGTGGCAAAGGGTGGAGCAGCCAGGTTCCGTGTGGCGCTTATTCGTTGCACTTTTGATATTTGAGATAAGAATTCATACAAAAATGTAGTCAAATTTTAAGATTAAAATTTTCCAGTGAAACTTCGTATTCGTATTATTTTAGTGATTAACAACAACTTTTCTTAATAATTTTTTGCTCTATCTTCAACGCTAATATGACTTTACTAGAAATCCTAGTAAGTAGTACATCCCAGGAACTTTACGTTAGGTTTTACAGGTACCGATTAGGAATTCATTCGCACAAGTATTGACCTGTCAGGTTGTCGTCGTGATGATGAAAGCAACAATGACGTAGTATTAGATTCGTTGATTTTTAAGCCGCCGGATATAACTATAGTCGTATGATCGGCATATTGATAAATGTCGTTAACATTAAACTGAATGTTAAGATCGTTTACATATAACAAAAATAGTATAGGTCCCAAAATAGACCCTTGCGGAACACCACGCACAAGATTAATTGCATTAGAATTGCATACTTGTCCGTTATTACAAATGATAACTAATTGTTTTCAATCTATTAAATAAGATGCAAACCAACGCAAAGCAATACCCCTTCTACCATATACAGACAACTTTTGAATTAACAGATCGTGATTAACGTGATCAAATGCCTGACTCAAGTCGAAACAGAGTCTACTTGGCTTTAGTGATTTGTGTTTTAATTGCACCAGTATATCTAAGTATCAACTGAAGGATTTTCAATCATTGCAGCTTTCTGTCATAAATTGCAATCGATCGAGTTAAATAATAATGAATAAAAAAATAATTTCATTAACTACAGGAACAGAAAAGTCAACCACAACCATCAATAAGTATTCAAAAAGACAATTAAGACGATATACAGCCAGGCACACAAATTCTTGGCAATAATCATTACCTATCATCAATAGTTCAGAAACATTTCTTACACCAAAAATTCTAAACATCTTCTGAATTGAAGAACATAATTTAAAGAATCATTGATAACAAGGCGATATTGTTTATTATAATTATGGGCAATATCCTGAAAAACAAAACAGATCAAATGATGGGCAAAAATAAAACAAGTGCCAAACGTGATGATGTGGTACGGATATGTAATCGACATAAAATTCAAATGGCTTAATTAAAACTAGTAGAAACGGGCAGAATTATTTTTAGGTTAACACTATAAGCATCTAACTAAAATAACAAGATGAAACACGCCATGACACGTAGACAAAGAAAAAAAAAACACCGCTCTGATTTGCAATACAAATTTGTTCTGAAGTT
This sequence comes from Holotrichia oblita, assembly GCA_023690525.1. NCBI lineage: Eukaryota > Metazoa > Arthropoda > Insecta > Coleoptera > Scarabaeidae > Holotrichia > Holotrichia oblita. The sequence continues at coordinate 139,228,865 of CM043017.1, read as the reverse complement.
GGTGATAAATTTAGGTGATACTAAGCAATTTCCAAAAAACTTCAGCGTTACATTTTTACATATAACCTGCTATACATCCATTAAAATAAGTAGTGAAAGTATTGTTGCATATCAAGAAATACAAAAGTTTTGCAGATTATTACCATGAAAGCAGAAGTTTCAAAACAGAAAACTAAACTATACTATTTCAATCATATCCAACATTTAAATCGCATAATGCGCAGAGCCTATAATCGTAATGTATGACTTGTGTAATAATAAAAGAATGAAAAGGCAAATATTTTCTTTGAATAATATGTATCTAGTACATGCATGACTAATATTGATAGCCCAATTTTAGAATGAGTATGATCAAAATAAGCGGCCAGTCAATTTTACGAAACATTTTTATATTTCAATATTAAAATACAAACAGACCATTGTAATCAAACATTGTCTTACTTATTATGTAAGAAACAATTTATAATAGATAGTAAAAAACCTAGTTTACTCAAAACGTATTTACGTGAGATAAACTTTAAACGCGATTATCAATAATTAAAAACACACTTCAGAAACTTTTCCACTGTTTAAAGTTCAATATCTCTTGTACAATTCAAGACAATCTTCATTTGTTAGAAGTAAATTCACAAAAAATACAGTACTAAATTCGGTTAAAATGCTACACATGTACGAATATTAAAAAACGATTTTATACGAGAATAAAATTATTTTTAAACTGATTATTGTTTATATAAGAGATCCGATCTATTAATACAGTGTAATCAATCTCGGTGACACTGTTAGGTCATCCATTCAATAGTTATTTATTGGAATGACTTATTATACAAAGAATAATTTGCAGTTAAAACAAGAAAATACGATTCAGTATTAACCTTGAACATTAATACATCTGATCGTTGCATGCTATTGTTCAATAAAGAAACCATAATAGAAAAAAATAATGAAGAGTTAGAAGGAGCAAATAAACAGGAAGATCTGTACCTATACGGTGTTACAGAAATGAAGAAAAAAGGCGGAAAAACTTCTAAAGTATTATGAACGAATAAAGATAGTAAAAACAAATTAAATTAATTAAATGTTGATTTCTCAATGAAAGAATGCTTCAGTTATAAGGATTCTATAGCAATGATTTGTTTCAAGAGCACTTATCAAGTATCTATGACCTATTTCAGGTAATATTGTGCCATTATAATCCTTTAAATAATAGAATTTGCGTTTGAACAATCAAAATATTTTTATTTCAATACATATGCATGTTTGCAATTCTTTCGAATGGGGTCATACAGGTTTGATAAGCAAAAGTAAAAATAAAACCAATTTGTATGTCATATAATAACAAACTTTATTTCCTCTGTCAAAAGTTATCGGAAGAGACCTAAGTAGCCTTCATGGCGATATCACGGCCCAGGAACTTGCGTAATGCCTCTTTAAGAAAAAATAATCTACCTTAAAACAATATTCCAGTATATACATATTTATTTAACACGAGGTCAAGTAGATTGTAAACCAATTTGTATTCATAGCGCCATATATTTGATACTACATCAAAACAAACACGATTTTCGTCCTGACATTGCTAACAACAACCTACATTTTTAGCGTAGTGTAAAAGAAAAAAAATTTATATGCGTAAATGGTTTTCTAGAAACTGTGATAAAAATAAAATTGAACCAAACAACATAATGACGTTTAACAACGTCACACATGTATTGTAGATATTTTTAATTCTTCGCTACACTTATACAGTTTTAAAAATATTTGTGATGAATTTCGATTTAATAAGAAATTATGATTTGTTTGTGTTACAGTGCAAATATTTAAAAATAGAATCAACCCACTACCTAGAATGACTTTTCGTCAACATACATATAATTTGTATGGATATCAGATTATAGTAGAAATGAGCAGTGAACATGAGCAATGAACATGAGCAATGTTTTGCAAATAATTACTTCTTCTTGCATTTATTGATCTAAATTCGTTATTCTAGAAATGTCTAATGTTTATTGTTGACCATACTATACTGTCTGTTTATACAAGACATTAATTAGTTATTTATCGTTATGAATTATTTTTGTTTTTGCAATATCGGTTAAATTTGTTTTTTCATATTCTTCGTCCGGTGCAGCACTTTGGACTCTTGGACTCGTACAAGAATACCTGATCAAAAAGTTTACTGAAACAGTGACTGAAATTCTGCAAAATATAGCATTTTTTAGACATTCCATTGATACCTTTATGGTCTATAAATAACCAAAAATTGTTTTAAGGATGTCCTATTTTGGACATTCCAAAACATCTGTCCACATTTGCACCTGAATAATTATAGGAATCATTAAAATTGGACCTAAAAATCTCTAAACAAGCAAGGCACGTGACCGTAAAATATTATTTGCCAAATAAAAGAAAAAATCGTAAAATACAGCAAACTCAGGTAATTAACTTTGGACAAACAGCCAATTCTTTAAACATGCACAATATAGGCTAGTAAAGAGCAAGTAAACGGGACAACAGTTATCACAATACAATTCCAAATAAACTATTTGGTTTTTATTCAAAGACAGTTGGCAGGCCTTACATTTTCTGGGATGTTGAAGAAAACAGATTTTCAGAGCACGGGGTTGCTCTTAGCGAGTTTGGAATTTCAATTTAGTATCCACGACATATGATAACATATTAGGATCCAGTTTTAGATTAATTTCTAAATTAAAAAATAATACGCGCACCTAGGAATTTGGTTAGTCGTTTTTGAATCGCCATAAAGAATTGCTTGCACAAAAATTTTCTACTAACACAACGCACAGGTCAATAAATAAGTTATTTTAAACATCTTGAGTTGTTTGACTTAAAAGAAGAGTTTAAAGATGCTCTACTTCACAATGGCCACAATTTTGACGAAATGGGCTTTCATGACGAACAAGGTTTTTGTGTAAAACATAGTATTGTCCCTCCTAAATAGCATAAAATAATATTTAATAGTTGTGCTTTGTGGTAATGCTAAGGAAGAATGCAAAAAATGGACGGATTGGTTGCATAGGACTTCTCGTGGGACAAAACTAAATGTGTTCACAATTGGGTGGGCAGATGCCACTGTTTTTGACAATTTATTCAAGAACTACCGGTAACTAACCAAAATGATGACAAAATGGTTCTCATTGATACATTAGAATTCTGCAAAAAAAATTACGTGTTTGTACTTTGCGTCGCTGAGAATGCATTCATGGCAGTGTCTCTTTGCATGGCGACAAAGAAGTGCAGGCTAAAGAGTTCATCAACGAATACATGCTTAAATACACTGATGAAAATTTTTGGGCAACTTCTAACACAAACATTGAAAGTAGGACCAAATCCAGAAACAAAACTTTGGGTGGTAATGAGGAATCATCGAATTATGATCATGATTAAGGTCCTGAAAATACATTAGAATTAGAGATAGGAGAAGCAGAAGTATTAAAATGGAAAGAAACACTGAAACAGTTTCAAAAGAAAGAATTGAGAGAATACTGACATGAACGAAACAGAAAAAGCACAGAAGATTGTATTGAAAATGCTGAATTTAATATAAATATGTTGGCCATCGTTTCATATGAGGATAGATTTTATCCAGATAAAAAACTATAATATAAAGTGCTTCCAACAAAAAGGACGAACGAGGATATGGCCAGACCCTGTAGATAACATTTAATATATGACATTTGAAATTATGAAAAAATGGATTCTAGTTCAGTTAGTGCATAGACATTTCTAGACTTTTAAGGTGAAATAAGGCTTTCCTAAAAGCATAATGCGTTTAAATTACTTAAACATTCTTCTAAAAATGACCACTACCCCACGTATTCGACGCTTGTTGATAATAATTTTGTTTATACCTTTTATGATGCATTCTGTTTACAACATAAAACTGCTAAGAACCAGCTGTAACTAATTATTGTGCTAATAAAGGTCGATAGTCTTTTCGATATAATTACCAATAACAATTATCAAAATAAACTTGACTCTTTTCTCGGATATGACCTACTAAATAGAGACAGTTGAAAAGCAGCCCAAATATAGAGGAGCCACACGTTGTAATCGCAGACAAAAAATTTACATAAACAATAACAATGAGAGATTAAGTTTAATTGAGAAATAATTCTACGTTTAAATTATACAATTTAGAAAGACGCATTAAAACGTAAGTTTATATCCGGGATATGAGTTTTGATGTAATTAATATATCCAAGTGAATTATAATATTTTTTTCAGGTAGTGATAGTGAAATAGGTAAGACTGTTAACATTTAAGATTATTATTTAAGACAAAATTTAATGAGGATAGACAGTTTGCTAGCAGGGCATAACTTTAACACAAAAAGAAATTATTATGTTGAAAGTAACATTTTCCTATTTCGATGAAAGTTTAGTGCCTGAAAGAAAGCTTTGATATAGGACTAGGTATTTATTATTTAGGTACAAACACAATCTTACTAAACAGCGCATTATGAGCGGCAAAATAATGCTGTAACAAAGCCATTTGAACACATTTAAAACACACAATTTTTAGAGCAAGAATTGCACTCACCACAGATAAAAAATGATTAATATTAAACAGTTAACTAATATTTATTTTATAATTTGTCATATACCATTATTTTCTATGTAAAAGCGAGAAAAAACTTAGTATTTAAGCCACCCTCCCCGAAGATAAATTTTCTCATTCTTTTACTATAATACTTTACTATAATAATATGCAGCAAATTATGTTAAAAAATTTTTTAATATCTGCTACAATATCAAGGTACTCCTATTTATCTATTACCATTGATGCAACCTACATAATAAAATCAACAGAAACGCACTTGCCACTAAACACGTATAGAATTGGTAATTGTGACGTTTATGGTTACGTCATCGACATAGATATCTTCGTGCGATAAGGCGAACGTTTAAAAATATGAAGTAATCACAAACTTTTTTTCATGTATACCTAACCATCACGAAATCAAATTACTCGAATGCGAATTGTTGTTATAAGATACTTGTTACACCTGGCCGAACTTGGGTTTGTGGATTTTACAGCACTGTAACTGTATCAGCAATTGCAAAGAAGCTAAATCTCCTACTTCGGTTTACTATGTTTTAAGTGTCAAATATTTAAAGATCAAAAGATCAAAAGAAACGTTTCACTAATAAATAAATCAAAATATGTGAATACTCTTATAACTTTTTTAACGTTTAGAAACTGAAATAGAAACAATAGCTTAGACATTTTGGATACTCGTTCTTTTGCAAATTTAAGCTCGTATATAAAAGTCATGTCAAATATGGGATCCTTAAATGTATAACTAGGCATATAGTCGGACATTGAAATTATTATATTTTATTATTTTATACATACATATACTTTACTCCTCAATTTCCACAGAAATATCAAGGATTTGTTTCTTAACTTTTAGGGAAAGTTCCAAATATAAAGAAAAAAGAAAAGTAAAAGCATTTTGAAGGCACTTTGAAACAAATGAGACTTAAAGAAGCATGAAAGGTTAATATTACTCCAGAAATATTGAAATTTATGGAGCAAATATTAATGTTTATGAGTATATATTAATGATTGTGTGTGTTAAAACAGCAAATATGCTGTTTTTAGGCCGATCTCCTAAAGAATACATTGTCAACCTCCTACATGTAACGTGTAAAATACACGCTTTGAATCTTGTGGCACAAACAATTCGTGAATATTATCCGCATGTGTGTCCTGAAATACCTAAATCACCAGAGCCGATAATTACGCGTTGGGCAACATGGTTGAAGGCCGTGTTTTACTATCATCGATATTTTAATCATGTAAAGAAGGTAGTTCTAAAATTCAATCCGACAGAAGCTGCAGGTATCAAGAAAAGCCAGGAATCATTTAAAGATCATCAGGTTAAAGATTTACAAATCGTACACAACAATTACTTCGGACTAGTCGAAGTAATACAAAAATTACAAAATGTTTGGATGTCGGTTGTGGATTCTGTTAAAATTGTGAATGAAGTTCACGAAGAGATATGCGCTGTAGAAGGTGACAGAAATATGTGAAAGCAAAAATTCCGATCTTCACAAATTAAAACTAATTTGTGAAGGTGCACTAAAGAACCATTAAGTTCTTTCCAAAATTATTTTGAATATGCAAATATAACAACATCACAACAACACGTCTCACGTCGCACTAGGCTAAGTGAAATAACTTTGGAGACATATCTGAGGATTGGAATATTTGAAAATTCTTATCCCGATAATGAATTCAGTTATGATTCTTAATGTGGTAAGTGTTGTGTAGATGTTATAATTTTTTTATAATTTAAATTAAAGTTGTTCACTGGATCTCTTGGCTGCAGAAGTAGAACATTAAACACTTCAACCCACAGAACACCAAAAAACATTTTAGTAAAAAGTTAAAAAGGTGTGTAAGGAATTGGTCAAGTTTAGATATAACAAAAGAGATACAAAAAGATGCCAGAGCAATGGAACACATCGGATTGTGATCCGATTCCACAAGAAGGAAGACGTAAGGATTTGTGAGAATTAGAGAGGATTAACCTTAAGTATATAACAATTGATAAGAAATTACACACGCTTACATATGTATATGTTTTGTGGACCTAGAAAAATCTTCCGATAGAATTAGATGAAAAAATGTTTGGAAGATATTGAGTAAAAAGGTATACAAGAAGGATTAACAGATATAATTAAAGCAATGTAGAAGAAAACCAGGGATACAGAACCAAACAATGAAGAATCGACTGTCTATGAATCTAAAAGTCAGAGATACAGTGTTGTATTCTTTAAGAAGACATTAAGAAAACGAGACAAAAAATGAATAAGCTATAAATAAGAAATTGAAGCAGGATAGAGGAAAATAAATGTGAAGACAATACGAGATCAAATAAAAAATGAAACCTACAGCTTACCCTTAGAAGAATAAAGAAACTACAACTATGGTGGCGACTGCATATGACGAACTCACAAAAAGAAGGCTAAGGTTGGAAAAGAAAGAAGAGTAGGGAACATAGCTCAAAACAAAGGAACTTGAAACTACTTTACATATAATAGTTATCGAAAATCATTTTTTGGAAATATTTTTAACTGGAATTTATTGTGACATTGGCAAATTCTTTTATCATAGCAAATACCAGTATCACCAATGTGTGTATCACCAAATATCACTATATCGTATCAAAACTAACTCTTGGAACTACTTCCTTTTGTTTGCTAATACCAATTTTTTTTATCCTAAACGTATTGAGAAATGGCGGTATCCGATTTTTTAACAATTTTGTAGAAATGCCCAATAAAAATAAGGTGAAAGAAACTGAAAAAAAAACAAATCTTTAGGACCAATTTCTTTCTTTAACTTTATTTATAGTTCTTCTGCGATTAAACTGTGATTTATGACTTGTCATGGTGAGAATGTGTTCAGAGAAAGATGAATCTCTTCCTCAAATTTCGTTGATCTGCGATAAGCTATTTGGAATGTAGTACGATCATGTCTGAGTGAGAATATGAATACTTCCTTGTAAAATATTAAACATCGAATATTAAAATATAAATGCAATCTATTAAATTAATTCTAAACGTAAATTCATTAATGGATGAAAACTTTTTTCCGTGAAAATATAAGATGGTATAATTTGACAATACATTGACTTATTTTCCATAACAATTACAACGATTCCCGAATAATAGATTTTATCAAATAATCATAGTAATCTAAATTTTATTGACTTACCTTCAACAGTTTGATCAATTCTTGTATTACGTTGATAGCCTCTGCTTGCGAAACCAATCACGATATACAGTAAGGAAATGCTAAGCACCGTTCCGATTCTGAACCAGATAGCAAGCCTCCATTTTAGAACTCTCCGCTCTAACCCCATACTGCTTCCGGTTACTTTTTATTTTGAAAAAATCCTGAAAACTGAAATGGCTCTCACTCCAACAGCGCAACATGAAACCACGAAAATGTAGATTAATCCAGATTTTCTATACTTTTCGGGTGGTTTCCCCGTCGCTGTTCCTCGAAAACTTATGAAGAAAATAATATCTGATTCGATTAAATGTTAATCGAAAAGCACTTCCCAACTACCAGTACGAAGTACAGTAACTAAATAAAGCAATGCGGCGCGTGCTAGTGGACGAAATGTTTTCTGATTTGATGTTATCAATCTACAATGTCCACCTAGTTAAGGAGACTGAGAATCAAGTCTTATCTCTTTAATAAACACTAATACTCTATGTTAGTCAATTGTGTATATAATGTGTGATGTATATACTGTGATATTGATGTGATGTATTTACGATCTTTGCATTTATTGCGACATATTTAATACTACATATTTATATATGTACTTAAATTAGTCTTTAGTTTTGTATACATAATAACATATATGTACATGTAGGTTTCGTCATTTAACTCGTGGCAGATTTATCGATCAACTTAGATCTCAAGTATTATTTCTCTAAAGAATCTGTATGTGTTTGTTTTTGTAATGGAAAATTTTCATAACTAGGCGAAGACATCTCCACATTGTAGTAGCATGTTACATAAACAAATGCACTTTTATTATTTGCGCTAGGGTTCAAATGCAATCAGATATGATATACCAAATAAATGCCAGATTAATTGAAATATTCAACACGCTGGGAGTGAAGCAATTGAATTCAAATACAACATTTGCGAATTATTAAATGACATCGAAAGTTGAGTACTTACATAGTTAGCAGTGATATTGACCAACAATTTATTTATATTTTATACAAAATGTATACATCATCAAATATCATCAAATATTCACATAGAGAGCTCTTGAAGAATCGAAAGTGAAATGGCGTATTTGGCTTTACCTTGAAGTTCAGAAAATGGTAATTTCATGGTAAGATACATAGTTACAACTTGACTTTAACGAATGGAAAGTGTACAGGATCCAGAAATTAAAGAATAAGTATAGCACGTATGTGTGTAACTCACTAAAGCTGGCTGGAATACGATGTAGTGATATTGTTTCGTTGAAGCCTAATTTTAATATTCAGTTGCAGGTCTTGTCTTGTGCGGCGAAATACCAATAATCAATTTATAGGTATGTCCAATGAGAGTTTTTTACGACGTTGTGGTACAAAATTAAACATTGTTCATTGTTAAGAAATTGGACCATTGTCACAATTCATTACACATGACTTATTTTTATATATTTCTAAACTTTCGAAAACATTTAGAAACTTACAATTGTTTATTTGTCTAATTAGACCTATACCGTATTCGTCATTGTTTTCGTTAATCGGAAATTAATGATGCGTATCGGATTGACCGTGCATAACATTTAGGTTACCTGTTTTTGTATATTTTATTTTAATTTAGTTTTATTATCGCCTTGATAATGACAGCATTGCTGTTGAAACGCGTCGGTGTTTTAGTTAAAACTTGTTTGGTGTTCAGTGGGATAAAGTGTTTAGTGTTCTACTTCTGCACCAAGAGATCCAGTGAAGAACTTCGAAATATTTCAGCATTATTATTTTAAAATAGTATCAGTTTTGACCAATTTTTACTGAAAATGCTTTTAATTTTGTTTTAAATGTCGGTGTAGTAGAATTTAAAACACTATTTGCTTTAATTAAAGCTATTAGATTTAGATTTAATTGAGGGTGATATTGCACTGCGACCTATTGATCTAGCCTCCCTGAGACTCCCCTCTCTATCTTTGAGTTATTTTGTGTAGGTGCTCATCTCTGTATCCCACAAACGAAGTTGTGGCAGCCCTGCTTGGTTATTTAGTCTGCCAAGGTAACTAATGTCGTGCTGATGGTGTGACCTCAGCGACATTATGGCTGCTTGACTCTCAGAAAAAATTACAATGTTTTGCTTCCGATAATATTATTGTCCAGGTTCAGTTGAGCATATCTTCCAATTGCAGTGATCTTCGTTTGGAAAACGCTAGAGTATACAGGGTGATTGGTGAGAATGGCCTATTAAAAGTATTATACAAACGGATCGGAATTTTAAAACAAAATTTTGCAGTTGCATATGGTTGAATATGAACTATCACGTGAAAATATTTTTGAATAAATATCACTTCCGGTTAACCGGAAGTGGGCGTCAACTTCGATTATTTAAATAGCATGCTATAAAATAAATTACAAATTCAGCTTCTATGATAAATTTTACACATATGTCATGTATCATACCCTATAACTAAATACCATTCCTTCTGAGTTATTCGCAATTAAAGAAAAAAAGTGACAGATACCGATCTTACTTTATAGTGATATTACTTCACGTAGGAGTAAATGAGGCGAATGAAATTTTGCATACGCACAGCTGCTATTATGTAGTTATACAGCATTTGAAGTTTTTTTCTGTAACATTATACAGGGTGTTTAAAAACTTAGTTGCTTATAAATAAGTTCAATCCGCGGAAAGTAGATTTTCTTAAATGGAAAAGTATATATTTTATTAGATATTGTGATTCTAAAAAATATTCTCTTTGAATCCGTATTAGGTGTTCCTATACCTAAAATGTAAGGTTAAGAAGTTATAACGATTTAATTAACCTCCGTACCTAAAATGATCAAATATGTCAATTTACATAAGCAAGGGTGCTTAGCTCATTTGTTTTATATACTTACTTGTCACTTATTTTAACGTCTGTCATTTTAGTTAGTTGTTCTCGCGTACACTGTGAGAAATAGATTTGCACCAGTACAATAATTAGGGTAAACAATGCTTTACAACAACAAAAAATTATTTTATTTGTTACAAAACATATTATCTCAGTATTTTTTTACAATTTTTATTTTACCTGTGTAATAACATTGTTTTCGTTTCTGTGCAATACATTTTTCTCAGTATATTGTGATAGAATGGATTAGCATTGAGAATGGACCAAATCAGGTAATCATGAATTTATTTATTATGCAAAGTTAATGTAATCAAATAGTGAAATAAACGTATCAAACGTTTAGTGAAAGATACTAACATTTACAAGCAATGATCAGCAAAAATTTCTAAGAATTTTTAAGATATAAAAAGTTTTAGCGACCGATATGTTCGTAGAACAATGGTGAAAGGACAATACCTGTTAAGTAATAATAACAGTTATAATTATTTAATAAGGCAGATATTTAAAAACAGTTGAAGTAGTGTGTCCAAAAGAAAATATTTTGTTATTAGTTGATTGAAGAGTCTTTTGTGTATCTAAAATAAAAGTAAAATTCAAAGTGCAAAGTAAAACCCAACGTGTAACAATATCAGAAACAAATTTAGATTATCTAAGAATTCTCCCTAGATACTCCCACCAATTAGTATTTGAATAGTCAACGTAAAGTAAATCTACATCAAAGGTCTAAATAATTAGTAATAACAAATTAGGTAAAATTGAAATAATAAAAAAAGATAATAAAGGTATAAAAGATACCTACAGTAGAAAAATTATAAGAACAACAATAATAATAACACAAATAAATAAGTTATCCTAAATGGTTCGACATGGCAACCGTTTCTATTGAGGCATTCTATATTCGGAGACGTATTCTATAATTATTGCTAATCATCTGGTGTTATTTGCCTAAAGGATCCCTTATTCCTATAATTCAATGGGAAGAATTTTCGCAAATACGATTAACAAAATGACAGACGTCAAAATAAGTGGCAAGTAAGTATGTAAAACAAATGAGCTAAGCACACTTGCTTCTGTAAATTGACATATTTGAGCATTTTAGGTACGGAGGTTAATTAAATCGTTATAACTTCTTAACTTTACATTTTAGGTATAGGAACACCTAATACGGATTCAAAGAGAATATTTTTTAGAATCATAATATCTAATAAAATATATACTTTTCCTTTTAAGAAAATCTACTTTCCGCGGATTGAACTTATTTATAAGCAACTAAGATTTTAAACACCCTGTATAATGTTACAGAAAAAACTTCAAATGCTGTATAACTACATATGTAATAGCAGCTGTGCGCATGCAAAATTTCATTCGCCTCATTTACTCCTACGTGAAGTAATATCACTATAAAGTAAGATCGGTATCTGTCACTTCGTCTTTAATTGCGAATAACTCAGAAGGAATGGTATTTAGGTATAGGGTATGATACATGAAATATGTGCAAAATTTATCATAGAAGCTGAATTTGTAATTTATTTTATAGCATGCTATTTAAAAATCGAAGTTCAAAAATATTTTCACGTGATAGTTCATATTCAACCATATCCAACTGCAAAATTTTGTTTTAAAATTCCTATCCGTTTGTATAATACTTTTAATAGGCCATTTTCACCAATCACCCTGTATACCTATCGGCTTTGAGTATTTGGTTCCTGGCCTGTATACCTCTGCACCTGTTCGATTATTGGGTTAGGAACCATCCACATACCATAATGGTGTTTACCTCTAGAGAGTCGGTCGAGTATTCTTTCTCCCATTACAACTCCTTGTACTCGCAACTTTGAAAGTGGAATACGAACATGTATAGAAAATTTATTGCCAGATAATGGTGTGGTATGCTCTTTTATTTAGTTAAATTTTAATGCAACAAGTTATTTATTATTATATACATGATGTCCCAGCTGACGCTTTCTTTGATAATTTGTTTATTTTACAGTATAGAGAAAAAGTTTCAAATAAAGCTGTCCCTTTAATACGATGCATAACTAGAAAATATTTGCAAATATACAGGATGTCCCAATTATAGAAAAAGCGTATGTAAATTTATTATTTTAAATGGATCATCCTATATACTATATTTTTTTAGATTCTACATGATATTCTAAGTAACTTTTATTAAGACCTTCCTAGAATGTGTTTTTGTTTTCGAGAAAATAAATATTTTATCAAAAATTTTGCAATTGCAGCGCTCTCGTTAATGAGCTGTAGGATAAAAACTAAGAGAAGTAAAATTTTGGTTTGCAATAAATTGATACGTCTTGAATTGCTTTACTATTTCCAATATTAACATGTACGGATACTTTTGTTGACATACAGTTACTGGCGCCAACATTTGGAAACATTTGAATGCCAATAACTCTGTTTTTTTTATGGGACACCCTATATCAATGTATCCATTTATCTTCAACGTTTTAGAGAAAAATGTATATTTCTCCTGCTACTGTAAACAGACCACTTCAATTTGCACAAAGTAGGCTACGTAACAATAATATTATAAAGATATATTTAATAATCAATTGTACCATTTATAATTATACACAAGTAATAAGCTCAATTTAAATTTGTATTGTAAACAATTTTAACAGAACAGGACCTTTCAACAAATAACAACATAAAAAACGCAACAGAAAGAGTTTAAAAAAGAAAGACAAGGAAATGCGTGAACTCGGAAATGCACATTATAAATGTATAGTGTTATTAAATTAATTAATTTATTTTTCGACATGTCTTCCGTTTCGTCGAAACAATTACGAACACGTTTTTTAACTGATTGTTCAACATTTCTCAGCATGATTGGGCTGATTTACTTGTGTATAATTATAAATGGTACAAACAGTTATTAAATATATTTGTCATAATATTATTGTTACGTAGCCTACTTTGTGCAAATTGAAGTGGTCTGTTTCGATAGTAGCAGAAGAACTATAAATTTTTCTTTAAAACGGCTGAAGATAAATGGGTACATTCTGTTATCAAAAGAATGAGAATTTAATTTGACATCCAACCCTGTGAACAGATATAGGGTGTCCCGTTAAAAAAAAACAGAGTTATTGGCATTTAAATGTTTCCAAATGTTGGCGGCAGTAACTGTATGTCCACAAAAGGTTCCGTACATGTACATCAAGACGTATCAATTTGCGCAAACCAAAATTTTATTTATTTATATATTTTCTCGAAAACAAAAGCACATAGGTCTAGGAAGGTCTTAATACAAGTTACTTAAAATATTATGAAGAATCCAAAAAAATATAATATATAGGGTGATACAGTTAAAATAATAAAGTTACATACGATTTTTCTACAATTAGGACACCCTGTATATTTGAAAATATTTTCTAGCTATGCATCGTATAAATAGGAACAACTTTTATTTGAAACTTTTTTCTATATATTGTAAAATAAACAAATTATCAAAGAAACCGCGTCAGCTGAGACACCCTGTTTATAGCTTATCGAGATATAGTACATACATACATAAATACTTTTATGCATTTTTTAGGTACATTATCTGCTGTTGAGTTGACAGATAACACTAATCAACATTATCTAATTAACTCATTTATTAACAGTTGAACATTAGTAACATATTTTTTAAGGTTATTAGAAAATTAATGATCAACTAATTGTATAAGGAGGGTGGGTCGTAACCAGTTTCCCTTTTTGGAATACTGACCTCGTTTCTGGTAATTATTCTAAAACTATATTAACATCTTTCAAACCACCGATGGTAAATGAAACGAAGAATACAAAATTGCGTAATATTGCTCGCGTACTGTATAAAATAAACATAATAAAGTTTTGTTTACTTCTGAATAAATTCATTATTAAGTTTTAATAAAACAAAAGCTTCTTTTTAAAAAGAACTTTTTATATACAGACCTCATTTGTTAGCCGAGCTGAGGTTGGAAACTCCACTAACACTTATTCTACCGTTAACTCCAATATTGATATATCTAAATTTATACTTAGCATTTGTTAATAATAAAACAATTCTTTTATTCGTTTAAATTATAATAATAATTCCCATCTGAAATTGTGGCTTTAAAGCTTGTCTGCCTATTGTTCAAAATATCCAAGCAATTTGGAAATTATTGTAAGTAATTGAAGTCGATTCGATTTCTGTCAATCTCTTATAAAATTTAATTTATATTTTCTCCACTACCAGTTTATCAAGTTAATAATGTCTTAATTACTTTAAAATTATTTTGACACAATATTTTGATAATAGATGCACATAAAACTGGTATAATTTTTCACAATTAACTTTTATCGTGATAAGAATGAGAAGCACTATAAGTCAACTATCGTAGTATCTAAACAAGAGTGAAGCAAATTACAATTATGAGGTTATAGCCTCAAATTGAAACTGAAATGTATCCAACAATAAGCGTATTTAGCAGAAGCAAACAGTTACCGATGGATTGGCATCACTCTAACGTGATTGATCGCAATTTAAATTTCGGTTAATCATACAAAAATGCTACCAATCCATCGGTAACTATTTGCTTCTGCTAATTGTGCCCATCCATTAGTAGCCACCAGTGGGAAGCTGCCACGAAGCACTCTGCTATAAATTAAGCAATTGTTTCTACTATAAAGCTGATCTTTAGATTGCAGATTGCCTGAATTCTTTTATAACAGTAACAAATTATAATACAAAATCTTGTGCATTACGTGAAGACAGCAAAAACACTATAAAAACTTAAGAGTGCTAAATACAAGCAGAATATCTAGTGGCACTATTAAATATACTTATAGTATATTTGTTTTACTGTCAAAATATTTTGTCTGCAAGTAATTAACGTTACATCGTCGCCTTTTAACTCAACTTAAATATTATATGTTTTGCATGTCGAAAATTTACTACAGCACTAAATTACAAGCTGTTTACAAATAAATCACTCTTCCGCCAATTCAAAATAAATACTCCTGTTTTGATTGCAGTGACCTTCATCCGGATTTTACCATTAAACTATTTTTTTATCTACATTATTTGTCAACATTTAAGAGACGAATTTGAGCCCGAAAATGTAGAAACCTTTTAATTTGAATATAAATAAAAAACATCAATAAATAATTCGACCTCATTTACATTACATTATTTATAAAATTTAGATGAATTAACATTTCCTATAAGATAAATATTTCAATAAAATACATCCTGCAATAATATAAACTAGTTCAGTCGGAGTTAATTAATTTTTGTTTAAATTTTATGGCCGCGACGATTGATGTCTGGCAATGATTCTGATTGATAACGCCAGCTTGAAGCAGTAGATTTAAAGTTAATGAAAATCAACTTCCGAAAGATGCAATCGCAACTGTGTCGCTTGTAAATAAATGTAAATACGCCGGCATTGATTAAATATGTTTGACGTCTTAGAATAAAGATTAATCTAAGTAGTAATATAAGTAGTACGTAAATGTTATCAATTAGTTTGAATTTGCAGTCAAGTCATATGGGATACAAGTTAATATTATGTGTAGTACTATAAGTTGTGTAATTGGTCATGCAAACATACAGGACCAAAGAAACACGCGGATTCTATTTACTTATAACCACAGAATATCCTATACAGGATTTACGTACATATACATGAAAGTTAATTTTATTAAAAAAAAATAATTTAAGCTCTACTATTACGAAAAATATAAACATTTCGTTTTTTTTTTCAAAAGTTAATTAATCTGAAGCGCAACCAATTCAGTGTAACCGCTCACACGGCTCCGTAGAATGAGATAAAGCCGATAAAAAAAAACAGTTAGCTTTAGTTTTTGCAGTAAATTCTACGATAAAAAAATATTTCATATTCCGCAAATTTGTACTTTCCATATCCAATAAAGTACTTCATTTCGTTGGAAAAGTTAAGTTGTAGTATATTAAAAACTTGTGTGCTTGATGGGTGTAATAATTATGAATTCTACATTTTGTTTTTTTTTTTTTTTGGCGGGGGAAATGCATTTACGCACACCAAGCGCTAGAGTCAACGCAACTTGGCGTGTGGGACTCTCGAAAGCTTTTGCATACTTCGCCTAAAACTATCTTGGTTTTTTCATCCCGTCTCTTCCCTCAGTATCTCTCTGCTGTCTCAGCCGTTCGTCTGCTTCTTTCTTGGACATTATCGCCCTGACCATGTTCTGTATGGTTGTCCAGTTTTCAGTAGAATCTGTCATTAGTGTTGTTGGACTTTCTATATTTATTTCTGTCCAATCTTCGCATGTGCTATCCTTCTCCGCTTCACCCCACCTGGTGCAGACAAAATTGGTATGTCCTGCCGTATCAGTCTGCAGTACATGCAACTGTCTCTATAGGTGTCGTAGTACTTGCGGTCGTTGCATATGCGATCGGGTCATTATAGGTAGTATATGCGGTCAAAGTGAATTTGAAACAATATGAAATTTTAGAGACGTAGCAATTGCGGTCAACGAGGCGGTAGGAAAGATTGCTATTATAATTTTACTTAAATATGTTTAATTCCATTTCTAACTGTAATTACGATAATGCAGATTTCAGGTACTTGAAATGCCGGTTTATGAGTTGACTAATATTTATATTTGATGTAATAGAAACATTTCAGCTCAGTTACCTCAGAGTCCTCAAACAGAAAGATTGATTTTTCGTATAAATTGTTAATCGCAATGGATTTTGGTAGTGGAAAGCAGTAAAGGAAAGCCGTTTGGCTTTTTAAAGGTAGTTAGGTACCAATGCCGTTTTTATAGAGAGAAACAACGAAAGTGTCATTACTTGGGTGTGCGTGAAAGAAAAGTCAGAAAAGTGCAAAGGACGAATGAAAACAAAAAATAAACAAATTATTGGGAGACTCCACATACGTGTATTCCGGATGTAGCAGCGAATGAAGTGAAAAAAGCTCGTTCAAAAGCTTTAAAAAGGGTTCATGAGGAAACTTCCAGCTCCTGAAATTTATCGTCAAGAAATGAGGTCACTCTTTAATAAAGGACTCGATTTCGTAACTACGGTCCCTCTGTATTCTTCAGAGAAACATGCACTAATCGCGCACGTAGAAAACATCTGGGAATTGGTAAGGAACCTGCGAAATCAATCGACATCGATTTCAATACGAAATAGAGAATGACCGATGGCAGCAGTTTTTATTTATCGACGACGTAATGTCCGATGGCAATAGAATTGTTGTATTTTCAACCATAAATACAAAACAAGCACTTGTGTCAAATTCGCAATGATTTATGGATGGAACGTTTAAAAAATGTCCAAAACAATTTTCAAGTCTACACAATTCATGTTGACATTGGAGTACGCCAGTAACTTACAAATGTAGTTCCGGTTCTATGGTGCTTATTACCAAATAAAAGAAAATCGACCTAAAGACTTTTCCTTGATTCGATCAGCAATACCAGAATGGAATCCAACAAGCATCACAATGGACTTTGAAGAACCGGTCATAGCAGCAGTGAATTTAATATTTCCAAATACGTCCAAATGAACAAAATACACATGTATGGCTAACTTTTAAACACGCCAATAAACATTTTCACTATAAGAAAGGTTTATTGCCAGTCCCAAGCCTGGATTAAAGTGTGAATGAAAGTTTGACCGCAATTGCTACGTTTCTAAAATCTCAGATCGTTTGAAATTCACTTTGACCGAATATACTACCTATAAGTACCTGACCGCAAATGCGACAACCGCAAGTGACACCTAATCGTGTCTATAGTCTTTTCCAAACCTCTTGGCATATGCACGGAAACAGCCATGTGCCGTTAGAGCTTGTGTCAGGAAATAATCCACATTTCTATGCTTGCAATTTCTCCACTGATCAACATTTGATTCATTAGACGTTTCGACCATTGGGCTTTTTCAGTCTCTCACCTGTCCTGCCACTCTACCAAGGTGTTTTGTTTAGCCCTCTGATGTTCTCGAGGTGTTTTCTCGCGCCTGTGTTTATACATATATGCGCGTTCGTGCGCCATGAGATCAATGGGCTTGTTGCGCTAACCACCTGCAGTGCAACCAATAACTACCGTACTATAGGCGGAAGCCACTCGCAGCAGAACGTGTCGCTGCATCATTTCGATCGTCCGCCTGTGTTTTTGGACAGACATAGCCTTGTGCCACACCAGGTGCGCCATACAAGACGATATTGTGTACTGCACTACAGTGCGGCCTCTTCACTTTCTGGGCCCCCTCAGGTTTGGCATTAGCCTCGTTAGACTAGCTGTCTTCATTTCCGCTTTTTTCGTGGCGCTCCGCACGTGTGCTCCAAACGTTCGCCTTTCGTCGATTACAACGCCAAGATCTTAACAGTTTTGGTAGGCACTATTCTTCTCCTTCCAAAATGAAAAAAATGTGTTCACGTTCTTTTCCTTCATGATGAGCGCTTCTGTTTTATGCGGTGCTAACGCCAGTCCATGGTTGTGCATCCAGGTGCTTCTAACTTGTTCTAGACACATGTTAGTGTTTCTCATTGAGAGGTCGTCACATGCTCTCACCACCAGCACAAGGTCGTCGGCGAACCCAATGCATACGGCGTCGCCCATCAGTTCCAAGCCCAGCACCCACAAGGATGGGTCCAGTACCGATCCCTGTGGTACACCTGTTTACTTTTACTACCTCCTCTTTGCTCAGCATAATTTCCCGGTCGGTAAGGTAACTGGATACAAAGTTAACCAGGTACTCCAGATATTTTCCTCTTGTGTAGCTCACCAATGATTAAGCTGTGCCTCGCGGTATTAAAAGCGTTTTTCACATCGATGGTGATTAGGACACACCATCTGCAGCTAGATTCTTTCGCCATATCCATCACTGTTTGGATGGCTTCCGAAGCCGATTTCCTTTGCGAAAAGCATATTGAGTGAATACTCACCTCTTTCTTCTAGTTCTGCGAGTAGCCGAGTTTTGATGAGCATCTCCAGGAGGTTTGTAAAAAATGTTAGTAGGCACAGCGATCTGCAGGAGCTACTATGTTCAATTGGCTTTACCTAAATATAATCCATTTCCACTGATCAGAATTTCTGACATCTCAGCAGTTCTTCATAACGCCAGTAAGTAGGCTTGGTACACAGTCTACAGCTATTTTCACCGCTTCTGTTGGAATCTTGTCCAGTCCCGGAGCCCTACCACAAATGCTTAAAGCTGCATTTTTCACTTCTTCCTCACTAAACATGTTGACATCACTCGCTGCTGGCTTTTCCCATGTCCAACGTCGAGGGAAAAGGTCTCTTATGATCTGTCTCTTTCTTTCGATGTTGACCTCATAAGGCGTCCAGAGTTTTCGTCTTTTTCAGTATAATTCTGTATGCATCTAACAGCCACGGCAAACGAGGATATGGCCAGACCCTGTAGATAACATTTAATATATGACATTTGAAATTATGAAAAAATGGATTCTAGTTCAGTTAATGCATAGACATTTCTAGACTTTTAGGTGAAATAAGGCTTTCCTAAAAGCATAATGCGTTTAAATTACTTAAACATTCTTCTAAAAATGACCACTACCCCACGTATTCGACGCTTGTTGATAATAATTTTGTTTATACCTTTTATGATGCATTCTGTTTACAACATAAAACTGCTAAGAACCAGCTGTAACTAATTATTGTGCTAATAAAGGTCGATAGTCTTTTCGATATAATTACCAATAACAATTATCAAAATAAACTTGACTCTTTTCTCGGATATGACCTACTAAATAGAGACAGTTGAAAAGCAGCCCAAATATAGAGGAGCCACACGTTGTAATCGCAGACAAAAAATTTACATAAACAATAACAATGAGAGATTAAGTTTAATTGAGAAATAATTCTACGTTTAAATTATACAATTTAGAAAGACGCATTAAAACGTAAGTTTATATCCGGGATATGAGTTTTGTAATTAATATATCAGAGTGTTATAATATTTTTTTTAGAAGTGATAGTGAAATAGGTAAGACTGTTAACATTTAAGATTATTATTTAAGACAAAATTTAATGAGGATAGACAGTTTGATAGCAGGGGCATAACTTTAACACAAAAAGAAATTATTATGTTGAAAGTAACATTTTCCTATTTCGATGAAAGTTTAGTGCCTGAAAGAAAGCTTTGATATAGGACTAGGTATTTATTATTTAGGTACAAACACAATCTTACTAAACAGCGCATTATGAGCGGCAAAATAATGCTGTAACAAAGCCATTTGAACACATTTAAAACACACAATTTTTAGAGCAAGAATTGCACTCACCACAGATAAAAAATGATTAATATTAAACAGTTAACTAATATTTATTTTATAATTTGTCATATACCATTATTTTCTATGTAAAAGCGAGAAAAAACTTAGTATTTAAGCCACCCTCCCCGAAGATAAATTTTCTCATTCTTTTACTATAATACTTTACTATAATAATATGCAGCAAATTATGTTAAAAAATAATATAGCAAATTATGTTAAAAAATTTTAAAGATTCTGCATATCTGCTACAATATCAAGGTACTCCTATTTATCTATTACCATTGATGCAACCTAAATAATAAAATCAACAGAAACGCACTTGCCACTAAACACGTATAGAATTGGTAATTGTGACGTTTATGGTTACGTCATCGACATAGATATCTTCGTGCGATAAGGCGAACGTTTAAAAATATGAAGTAATCACAAACTTTTTTCATGTATACCTAACCATCACGAAATCAAATTACTCCGAATGCGAATTGTTGTTATAAGATACTTGTTACACCTGGCCGAACTTGGGTTTGTGGATTTTACAGCACTGTAACTGTATCAGCAATTGCAAAAGAAGCTAAATCTCCTACTTCGGTTTACTATGTTTTAAGTGTCAAATATTTAAAGATCAAAAGATCAAAAGAAACGTTTCACTAATAAATAAATCAAAATATGTGAATACTCTTATAACTTTTTTAACGTTTAGAAACTGAAATAGAAACAATAGCTTAGACATTTTGGATACTCGTTCTTTTGCAAATTTAAGCTCGTATATAAAAGTCATGTCAAATATGGGATCCTTAAATGTATAACTAGGCATATAGTCGGACATTGAAATTATTATATTTTATTATTTTATACATACATATACTTTACTCCCTCAATTTCCACAGAAATATCAAGGATTTGTTTCTTAACTTTTAGGGAAAGTTCCAAATATAAAGAAAAAAAGAAAAGTAAAAAGCATTTTGAAGGCACTTTGAAACAAATGAGACTTAAAGAAGCATGAAAGGTTAATATTACTCCAGAAATATTGAAATTTATGGAGCAAATATTAATGTTTATGAGTATATTAATGATTGTGTGTGTTAAAACAGCAAATATGCTGTTTTTAGGCCAATCTCTAAAGAATACATTGTCAACCTCCTACATGTAACGTGTAAAATACACGCTTTGAATCTTGTGGCACAAACAATTCGTGAATATTATCCGCGTGTGTTGTCCTGAAATACCTAAATCACCAGAGCCGATAATTACGCGTTGGGCAACATGGTTGAAGGCCGTGTTTTACTATCATCGATATTTTAATCATGTAAAGAAGGTAGTTCTAAAATTCAATCCGACAGAAGCTGCAGGTATCAAGAAAAGCCAGGAATCATTTAAAGATCATCAGGTTAAAGATTTACAAATCGTACACAACAATTACTTCGGACTAGTCGAAGTAATACAAAAATTACAAAATGTTTGGATGTCGGTTGTGGATTCTGTTAAAATTGTGAATGAAGTTCACAAAAGATATGCGCTGTAGAAGGTGACATAAATAAATGTGTGAAAGCAAAAATTCCGATCTTCACAAATTACAACTAATTTGTGAAGGTGCACTAAAGAACCATTAAGTTCTTTCCAAAATTATTTTGAATATGCAAATATAACAACATTACAACAACACGTATATTCCTCACGTCGCACTAGGTTAAGTAAAACAACTTTGGAGACATATCTGAGGATTGGAATATTTGAAAATTCTTATCCCGATAATAAATTTACTTATGATTCTTAATGTGGTAAGTGTTGTGCAGATGTTATAATTTTTTTTATAATTTAAATTAAAGTTCTTTACTGGATCTCTTGGGTGCAGAAGTAGAACACTAAACACTTCAACCCACAAAACACCAAAAAACTTTTTAGTAAAAAGTTAAAAAGGTATGTGTAAGGAATTGGTCAAGTTTAGATATAACAAAAGAAACAAAAAGATGCCAGAGCAATGGAACACATCGATTGTGATCAGATTCCACAAGAAGGGAGACGTATGGATTTGTGAGAATTAGAGAGGATTAACCTTAAGTATATAACAATTGATAAGAAATTACACACACTTACATATGTATATGTTTTGTGGACCTAGAAAAATCTTCCGATAGAATTAGATGAAAAAATGTTTGGAAGATATTGAGTAAAAAGATATACAGGAAGGATTAACAGATATAATTAAAGCAATGTAGAAGAAAACCAGGGATACAGAACCAAACAATGAAGAATCGACTGTCTATGAATCTAAAAGTCAGAGATATTGTGTTGTATTCTTTAAGAAGACATTAAGAAAACGAGACAAAAAATGAATAAGCTACAAATAAGAAATTGAAGCAGAATAGAGGAAAAGAAATGTGAAGACAATACGAGATCAAATAAAAAATGAAACCTACAGCTTACCCTTAGAAGAATAAAAAGAAACTACAACTATGGTGGCGACTGCATATGACGAACTCACAAAAAGAAGGCTAAGGTTGGAAAAGAAAGAAGAGTAGGGAACATAGCTCAAAACAAAGGAACTTGAAACTACTTTACATATAATAGTTATCGAAAATCATTTTTTGGAAAATATTTTTAACTGGAATTTATTGTGACATTGGCAAATTCTTTTATCATAGCAAATACCAGTATCACCAATGTGTGTATCACCAAATATCACTATATCGTATCAAAACTAACTCTTGGAACTACTTCCTTTTGTTTGCTAATACCAATTTTTTTTATCCTAAACGTATTGAGAAATGGCGGTATCCGATTTTTTTAACAATTTTGTAGAAATGCCCAATAAAAATAAGGTGAAAGAAACTGAAAAAAAAACAAATCTTTAGGACCAATTTCTTTCTTTAACTTTATTTATAGTTCTTCTGCGATTAAACTGTGATTTATGACTTGTCATGGTGAGAATGTGTTCAGAGAAAGATGAATCTCTTCCTCAAATTTCGTTGATCTGCGATAAGCTATTTGGAATGTAGTGCGATCATGTCTGAGTGAGAATATGAATACTTCCTTGTAAAATATTAAACATCAAATATTAAAATATAAATGCAATCTATTAAATTAATTCTAAACGTAAATTCATTAATGGATGAAAACTTTTTTCCGTGAAAATATAAAATGGTATAATTTGACAATACATTGACTTATTTTCCATAACAATTACAACGATTCCCGAATAATAGATTTTATCAAATAATCATAGTAATCTAAATTTTATTGACTTACCTTCAACAGTTTGATCAATTCTTGTATTACGTTGATAGCCTCTGCTTGCGAAACCAATCACGATATACAGTAAGGAAATGCTAAGCACCGTTCCGATTCTGAACCAGATAGCAAGCCTCCATTTTAGAACTCTCCGCTCTAACCCCATACTGCTTCCGGTTACTTTTTATTTTGAAAAAATCCTGAAAACTGAAATGGCTCTCACTCCAACAGCGCAACATGAAACCACGAAAATGTAGATTAATCCAGATTTTCTATACTTTTCGGGTGGTTTCCCCGTCGCTGTTCCTCGAAAACTTATGAAGAAAATAATATCTGATTCGATTAAATGTTAATCGAAAAGCACTTCCCAACTACCAGTACGAAGTACAGTAACTAAATAAAGCAATGCGGCGCGTGCTAGTGGACGAAATGTTTTCTGATTTGATGTTATCAATCTACAATGTCCACCTAGTTAAGGAGACTGAGAATCAAGTCTTATCTCTTTAATAAACACTAATACTCTATGTTAGTCAATTGTGTATATAATGTGTGATGTATATACTGTGATATTGATGTGATGTATTTACGATCTTTGCATTTATTGCGACATATTTAATACTACATATTTATATATGTACTTAAATTAGTCTTTAGTTTTGTATACATAATAACATATATGTACATGTAGGTTTCGTCATTTAACTCGTGGCAGATTTATCGATCAACTTAGATCTCAAGTATTATTTCTCTAAAGAATCTGTATGTGTTTGTTTTTGTAATGGAAAATTTTCATAACTAGGCGAAGACATCTCCACATTGTAGTAGCATGTTACATAAACAAATGCACTTTTATTATTTGCGCTAGGGTTCAAATGCAATCAGATATGATATACCAAATAAATGCCAGATTAATTGAAATATTCAACACGCTGGGAGTGAAGCAATTGAATTCAAATACAACATTTGCGAATTATTAAATGACATCGAAAGTTGAGTACTTACATAGTTAGCAGTGATATTGACCAACAATTTATTTATATTTTATACAAAATGTATACATCATCAAATATCATCAAATATTCACATAGAGAGCTCTTGAAGAATCGAAAGTGAAATGGCGTATTTGGCTTTACCTTGAAGTTCAGAAAATGGTAATTTCATGGTAAGATACATAGTTACAACTTGACTTTAACGAATGGAAAGTGTACAGGATCCAGAAATTAAAGAATAAGTATAGCACGTATGTGTGTAACTCACTAAAGCTGGCTGGAATACGATGTAGTGATATTGTTTCGTTGAAGCCTAATTTTAATATTCAGTTGCAGGTCTTGTCTTGTGCGGCGAAATACCAATAATCAATTTATAGGTATGTCCAATGAGAGTTTTTTTACGACGTTGTGGTACAAAATTAAACATTGTTCATTGTTAAGAACTTTTAACAATAGTACAATTCATACACATGACTTATTTTTATATGATTTCCAATATGTTATCAGTTTTTACAATTGTTTATTTGTTAATTAGACCTATACCGTATTCGTCATTGTTTTCTTAATAGCGAAATTAATGATGCGTATTTTGACTTTGCTTAGACATTTAGTACATGTTTTTGAATATTCTTCGTTTAATTTAGGTTTTTATCGCCTTGATAATGACACATTCATTCGAAACTAGAGTTAAAACTTTTTGGTGTTCAATTAAATCATGTTCTACTTCTGTACCAAGAGATTCTATTTTGGAACTTCGAAATATTTCAGCATTATTATTTTAAAATAGTATCAGTTTTGACCAATTTTTACTGAAAATGCTTTTAATTTTGTTTTAAATGTCGGTGTAGTAGAATTTAAAACACTATTTGCTTTAATTAAAGCTATTAGATTTAGATTTAATTGAGGGTGATATTGCACTGCGACCTATTGATCTAGCCTCCCTGAGACTCCCCTCTCTATCTTTGAGTTATTTTGTGTAGGTGCTCATTTCTGTATCCCACAAACGAAGTTGTGGCAGCCCTGCTTGGTTATTTAGTCTGCCAAGGTAACTAATGTCGTGCTGATGGTGTGACCTCAGCGACATTATGGCTGCTTGACTCTCGGAAAAAATTACAATGTTTTGCTTCCGATAATATTATTGTCCAGGTTCAGTTGAGCATATCTTCCAATTGCAGTGATCTTCGTTTGGAAAACGCTAGAGTATACAGGGTGATTGGTGAGAATGGCCTATTAAAAGTATTATACAAACGGATCGGAATTTTAAAACAAAATTTTGCAGTTGCATATGGTTGAATATGAACTATCACGTGAAAATATTTTTGAATAAATATCACTTCCGGTTAACCGGAAGTGGGCGTCAACTTCGATTATTTAAATAGCATGCTATAAAATAAATTACAAATTCAGCTTCTATGATAAATTTTACACATATGTCATGTATCATACCCTATAACTAAATACCATTCCTTCTGAGTTATTCGCAATTAAAGAAAAAAGTGACAGATACCGATCTTACTTTATAGTGATATTACTTCACGTAGGAGTAAATGAGGCGAATGAAATTTTGCATACACACAGCTGCTATTATGTAGTTATACAGCATTTGAAGTTTTTTCTGTAACATTATACAGGGTGTTTAAAAACTTAGTTGCTTATAAATAAGTTCAATCCGCGAAAAGTAGATTTTCTTAAATGGAAAAGTATATATTTTATTAGATATTATGATTCTAAAAAATATTCTCTTTGAATCCGTATTAGGTGTTCCTATACCTAAAATGTAATAAGGTTAAGAAGTTATAACGATTTAATTAACCTCCGTACCTAAAATGATCAAATATGTCAATTTACATAAGCAAGGGTGCTTAGCTCATTTGTTTTACATACTTACTTGTCACTTATTTTAACGTCTGTCATTTTAGTTAGTTGTTCTCGCGTACATTGTGAGAAATAGATTTGCACCAGTACAATAATTAGGGTAAACAATGCTTTACAACAACAAAAAATTATTTTATTTGTTACAAAACATATTATCTCAGTATTTTTTTACAATTTTTATTTTACCTCTGTAATAACACTGTTTTCGTTTCTGTGCAATACATTTTTCTCAGTATATTGTGTTAGAATGGATTAGCATTGAGAATGGACCAAATCAGGTAATCATGAATTTATTTATTATGCAAAGTTAATGTAATCAAATAGTGAAATAAACGTATCAAACGTTTAGTGAAAGATACTAACATTTACAAGCAATGATCAGCAAAAATTTCTAAGAATTTTTAAGATATAAAAAGTTTTAGCGACCGATATGTTCGTAGAACAATGGTGAAAGGACAATACCTGTTAAGTAATAATAACAGTTATAATTATTTAATAAGGCAGATATTTAAAAAACAGTTGAAGTAGTGTGTCCAAAAGAAAATATTTTGTTATTAGTTGATTGAAGAGTCTTTTGTGTATCTAAAATAAAAGTAAAATTCAAAGTGCAAAGTAAAACCCAACGTGTAACAATATCAGAAACAAATTTAGATTATCTAAGAATTCTCCTAGATACTCCCACCAATTAGTATTTGAATAATCAACGTAAAGTAAATCTACATCAAAGGTCTAAATAATTAGTAATAACAAATTAGGTAAAATTGAAATAATAAAAAAGATAATAAAAAGGTATAAAAGATACCTACAGTAGAAAAATTATAAGAACAACAATAATAATAACACAAATAAATAAGTTATCTAAATGGTTCGACATGGCAACCGTTTCTATTGAGGCATTCTATATTCGGAGACGTATTCCTATAATTATTGCTAATCATCTGGTGTTATTTGCCTAAAGGATCCCTTATTCCTATAATTCAATGGGAAGAATTTTCGCAAATACGATTAACAAAATGACAGACGTCAAAATAAGTGGCAAGTAAGTATGTAAAACAAATGAGCTAAGCACACTTGCTTCTGTAAATTGACATATTTGAGCATTTTAGGTACGGAGGTTAATTAAATCGTTATAACTTCTTAACTTTACATTTTAGGTATAGGAACACCTAATACGGATTCAAAGAGAATATTTTTTAGAATCATAATATCTAATAAAATATATACTTTTCCTTTTAAGAAAATCTACTTTCCGCGGATTGAACTTATTTATAAGCAACTAAGATTTTAAACACCCTGTATAATGTTACAGAAAAAAACTTCAAATGCTGTATAACTACATATGTAATAGCAGCTGTGCGCATGCAAAATTTCATTCGCCTCATTTACTCCTACGTGAAGTAATATCACTATAAAGTAAGATCGGTATCTGTCACTTCGTCTTTAATTGCGAATAACTCAGAAGGAATGGTATTTAGGTATAGGGTATGATACATGAAATATGTGCAAAATTTATCATAGAAGCTGAATTTGTAATTTATTTTATAGCATGCTATTTAAAAAATCGAAGTTCAAAAATATTTTCACGTGATAGTTCATATTCAACCATATCCAACTGCAAAATTTTGTTTTAAAATTCCTATCCGTTTGTATAATACTTTTAATAGGCCATTTTCACCAATCACCCTGTATACCTATCGGCTTTGAGTATTTGGTTCCTGGCCTGTATACCTCTGCACCTGTTCGATTATTGGGTTAGGAACCATCCACATACCATAATGGTGTTTACCTCTAGAGAGTCGGTCGAGTATTCTTTCTCCCATTACAACTCCTTGTACTCGCAACTTTGAAAGTGGAATACGAACATGTATAGAAAATTTATTGCCAGATAATGGTGTGGTATGCTCTTTTATTTAGTTAAATTTTAATGCAACAAGTTATTTATTATTATATACATGATGTCCCAGCTGACGCGCTTTCTTTGATAATTTGTTTATTTTACAGTATAGAGAAAAAGTTTCAAATAAAAGTTGTCCCTATTAATACGATGCATAACTAGAAAATATTTGCAAATATACAGGATGTCCCAATTATAGAAAAAGCGTATGTAACTTTATTATTTTAAATGGATCATCCTATATACTATATTTTTTTAGATTCTACATTATAAATCTAACTTTTATTAATTAATTCCTAGAATGTGTTTTTGTTTTCGAGAAAATAAATATTTTATCAAAAATTTTCAACAATTGCAGCGCTCTCGTTAATGAGCTGTAGGATAAAAACAAAGAGTTATTAAAAATTTTGGTTTGCGCAAATTGATACGTCTTGAATTGCTTTACTATTTCAATATTAACATGTACGGATACTTTTGTTGACATACAGTTACTGGCGCCAACATTTGGAAACATTTGAATGCCAATAACTCTGTTTTTTTTATGGGACACCCTATATCAAATGTATCCATTTATCTTCAACCAACCCTGAGAAAAATGTATATTTCTCCTGCTACTGTCGAAACAGACCACTTCAAATTTGCACAAAGTAGGCTACAGTAACAATAATATTATGACAGATATATTTAATAATCAATTGTACCATTTATAATTATACACAAGTAATAAGCTCAATTTAAATTTGTATTGAAAACAATTTTAACAGAACAGGACCTTTCAACAAATAACAACATAAAAAACGCAACAGAAAGAGTTTTAAAAAGACAAGGAAATGCGTGAACTCGGAAATGCACATTATAAATGTAGTGTTATTAAATTAATTAATTTATTTTTCGACATGTCTTCCGTTTTCGTCGAAACAATTACGAACACGTTTTTTAACTGATTGTTCAACATTTCTCAGAATGATTGGGCTGATTTACTTGTGTATAATTATAAATGGTACAACAGTTATTAAATATATTTGTCATAATATTATTGTTACGTAGCCTACTTTCTGCAAATTGAAGTTGACTGTTTCGATAGTAACAGAAGAACTATAAATTTTTCTTAAAACGGCTGAAGATAAATGGGTAACATTCTTTTAAGGTTATCAAAATTAATGAGAATTTAATTTGACATAAACCAACCCTGTGAACAGAATAGGGTGTCCCGTTTCTGAAAAATTAGTTATTGGCATTTAAATGTTTCCAAATGTTGGCGGCAGTAACTGTATGTCCACAAAAAGGTTCCGTAATATTGCATCAAGACTGTATCAATTTGCGCAAACAAAATTTTATTTATTTATATATTTTCTCGAAAACAAAAGCATTAGGTCTAGGAAGGTCTTAATACAAGTTACTTAAAATATTATGTAGAATCCAAAAAAATATAATATATAGGGTGATACAGTTAAAATAATAAAGTTACAAACGATTTTTCTACAATTATTCACCCTTATATTTGAAAATATTTTCTATCTAAATCGTATAAATAGGAACAACTTTTATTTGAAACTTTTCTATATATTGTAAAATAAACAAATTATCAAAGAAATTCGCGTCAGCTGAGAACCCTGGCTTTAAAGCTTATCGAGATATAGTACATACATACATAAATACTTATATGCATTTTTTAAGTAATTATCTGCTGTTGAGTTGACAGATAACACTAACTCAACATTAATCTATATTAACTCATTTATTAACAGTTGAACATTAGTAACATATTTTTTAAAATTATTAGAAAATTAATGATCAACTAATTGTATAAGGACTGGGTCGTAACCCTTTTCCTTTTTAATACTGACCTCGTTTCTGAGTAATTATTCTAAAACTATATTAACATCTTTCAAACCACCGATGGTAAATGAAACGAAGAATACAAAATTGCGTAATATTGCTCGCGTACTGTATAAAATAAACATAATAAAGTTTTGTTTACTTCTGAATAAATTCATTATTAAGTTTTAATAAAACAAAAGCTTCTTTTTTTAAAAAGAACTTTTATATACAGACCTCATTTGTTAGCCGAGCTGAGGTTGGAAACTCCAGTAACACTTATTCTACCGTTAACTCCAATATTGATATATCTAAATTTATACTTAGCATTTGTTAATAATAAAACAATTCTTTTATTCGTTTAAAATTATAATAATAATTCCCATCTGAAATTGTGGCTTTAAAGCTTGTCTGCCTATTGTTCAAAATATCCAAGCAATTTGGAAATTATTGTAAGTAATTGAAGTCTGATTCGATTTCTGTCCAATCTCTTATAAAATTTAATTTATATTTTCTCCACTACCAGTTTATCAAGTTAATAATGTCTTAATTACTTTAAAATTATTTTGACACAATATTTTGATAATAGATGCACATAAAACTGGTATAATCGTTTTCACAATTAACTTTTATCGTGATAAGAATGAGAAGCACTATAAGTCAACTATCGTAGTATCTAAACAAGAGTGAAGCAAATTACAATTATGAGGTTATAGCCCTCAAATTGAAACTGAAATGTATCCAACAATAAGCGTATTTAGCAGAAGCAAACAGTTACCGATGGATTGGCATCACTCTAACGTGATTGATCGCAATTTAAATTTCGGTTAATCATACAAAAATGCTACCAATCCATCGGTAACTATTTGCTTCTGCTAATTGTGCCCATCCATTAGTAGCCACCAGTGGGAAGCTGCCACGAAGCACTCTGCTATAAATTAAGCAATTGTTTCTACTATAAAGCTGATCTTTAGATTGCAGATTGCCTGAATTCTTTTATAACAGTAACAAATTATAATACAAAATCTTGTGCATTACGTGAAGACAGCAAAAACACTATAAAAACTTAAGAGTGCTAAATACAAGCAGAATATCTAGTGGCACTATTAAATATACTTATAGTATATTTGTTTTACTGTCAAAATATTTTGTCTGCAAGTAATTAACGTTACATCGTCGCCTTTTAACTCAACTTAAATATTATATGTTTTGCATGTCGAAAATTTACTACAGCACTAAATTACAAGCTGTTTACAAATAAATCACTCTTCCGCCAATTCAAAATAAATACTCCTGTTTTGATTGCAGTGACCTTCATCCGGATTTTACCATTAAACTATTTTTTATCTACATTATTTGTCAACATTTAAGAGACGAATTTGCTTCCGAAAATGTAGAAACCTTTTAATTTGAATATAAATAAAAAACATCAATAAATAATTCGACCTCATTTACATTACATTATTTATAAAATTTAGATGAATTAACATTTCCTATAAGATAAATATTTCAATAAAATACATCCTGCAATAATATAAACTAGTTCAGTCGGAGTTAATTAATTTTTGTTTAAATTTTATGGCCGCGACGATTGATGTCTGGCAATGATTCTGATTGATAACGCCAGCTTGAAGCAGTAGATTTAAAGTTAATGAAAATCAACTTCCGAAAGATGCAATCGCAACTGTGTCGCTTGTAAATAAATGTAAATACGCCGGCATTGATTAAATATGTTTGACGTCTTAGAATAAAGATTAATCTAAGTAGTAATATAAGTAGTACGTAAATGTTATCAATTAGTTTGAATTTGCAGTCAAGTCATATGGGATACAAGTTAATATTATGTGTAGTACTATAAGTTGTGTAATTGGTCATGCAAACATACAGGACCAAGAAACACGCGGATTCTATTTACTTATAACCACAGAATATCCTATACAGGATTTACGTACATATACATGAAAGTTAATTTTATTAAAAAAAAATAATTTAAGCTCTACTATTACGAAAAATATAAACATTTCGTTTTTTTTTTCAAAAAGTTAATTAATCTGAAGCGCAACCAATTCAGTGTAACCGCTCACACGGCTCCGTAGAATGAGATAAAGCCGATAAAAAAAAACAGTTAGCTTTAGGTTTTGCAGTAAATTCTACGATAAAAAAATATTTCATATTCCGCAAATTTGTACTTTCCATATCCAATAAAGTACTTCATTTCGTTGGAAAAGTTAAGTTGTAGTATATTGTAAAACTTGTGTGCTTGATGGGTGTAATAATTATGAATTCTACATTTTGTTTTTGTTTTTTTTTTGGCAGGGGAAATGCATTTACGCACACCAAGCGCTAGAGTCAACGCAACTTGGCGTGTGGGACTCTCGAAAGCTTTGCATACTTCGCCACTAAAACTATCTTGGTTTTTTCATCCGTCTCTTCCCTCAGTATCTCTCTGCTGTCTCAGCCGTTCGTCTGCTTCTTTCTTGGACATTATCGCCCTGACCATGTTCTGTATGGTTGTCCAGTTTTCAGTAGAATCTGTCATTAGTGTTGTTGGACTTTCTATATTTATTTCCTGTCCAATCTTCGCATGTGCTATCCTTCTCGCTTCACCCCACCTGGTGCAGACAAAAATGGTATGTCCTGCCGTATCAGTCTGCAGTACATGCAGCTGTCTCTATAGGTGTCGTAGTACTTGCGGTCGTTGCATATGCGATCGGGTCATTATAGGTAGTATATGCGGTCAAAGTGAATTTGAAACAATATGAAATTTTAGAGACGTAGCAATTGCGGTCAACGAGGCGGTAGGAAAGATTGCTATTATAATTTTTACTTAAATATGTTTAATTCCATTTCTAACTGTAATTACGATAATGCAGGATTTCCAGGTACTTGAAATGCCGGTTTATGAGTTGACTAATATTTATATTTGATGTAATAGAAACATTTCAGCTCAGTTACCTCAGAGTCCTCAAACAGAAAAGATTGATTTTCGTATAAATTGTTAATCGCAATGGATTTTGAAGTAGTGGAAAGCAGTAAAGGAAAGCCGTTGGCTTTTAAAGGTAGTTAGGTACCAATGCCGTTTTTATAGAGAAAACAACGAAAGTGTCATTACTTGGGTGTGCGTGAAAGAAAAGTCAGAAAAGTGCAAAGGACGAATGAAAACAAAAAATAAACAAATTATTGGGGAGACTCCACATACGTGTATTCCGGATGTAGCAGCGAATGAAGTGAAAAAAGCTCGTTCAAAAGCTTTAAAAAGGGTTCGCGAGGAAACTTTACCAGCTCCTGAAATTTATCGTCAAGAAATGAGGTCACTCTTTAATAAAGGACTCGATTTCGTAACTACGGTCCCTCTGTATTCTTCAGAGAAACATGCACTTAATCGCGCACGTAGAAAACATCTGGGAATTGGTAAGGAACCTGCGAAATCAATCGACATCGATTTCAATACAGAAATAGTGAGAATGACCGATGGCAGCAGTTTTTTATTTATCGACGACGTAATGTCCGATGGCAATAGAATTGTTGTATTTTCAACCATAAATACAAAACAAGCACTTGTGTCAAATTCGCAATGATTTATGGATGGAACGTTTAAAAAATGTCCAAAACAATTTTTTCAAGTCTACACAATTCATGTTGACATTGGAAGTACGCCAGTAACTACAAATGTAGTTCCGGTTCTATGGTGCTTATTACCAAATAAAAGAAAATCGACCTATGAAAGACTATTTTCCTTGATTCGATCAGCAATACCAGAATGGAATCCAACAAGCATCACAATGGACTTTGAAGAACCGGTCATAGCAGCAGTGAATTTAATATTTCCAAATACGTCCAAATTAACAAAATACACATGTAGCTAACTTTTAAACACGCCAATAAACATTTTCACTATAAGGGTTTTTTAAACACGCCAATAAACATTTTCATTAAAAGAAAGGTTTATTGCCAGTCCTAAGATTAAAGTGTGAATGAAAGTTTGACCGCAATTGCTACGTTTCTAAAATCTCAGATCGTTTGAAATTCACTTTGACCGAATATACTACCTATAAGTACCTGACCGCAAATGCGACAACCGCAAGTGACACCTAATCGTGTCTATAGTCTTTTCCAAACCTCTTGGCATATGCACGGAAACAGCCATGTGCCGTTAGAGCTTGTGTCAGGAAATAATCCACATTTCTATGCTTGCAATTTCTCCACTGATCAACATTTGGGATTAGACGTTTCGACCATTGGGCTTTTTCAGTCTCTCGGTCCCACCTGTCTTGCCACTCTACCAAGGTGTTTTGTTTAGCCCTCCTAGTGTTCTCGGGTGTTTTCTCGCGCCTGTGTTTATACATATATGCGCGTTCGTGCGCCATGAGATCAATGGGCGTTGTTGCGCTAACCACCTGCAGTGCAGCCAATGATACCGTACTATAGGCGGAAGCCACTCGCAGCAGAACGTGTCGCTGCATCATTTCGATCGTCCGCCTGTGTTTTTGGACAGACATAGCCTTGTGCCACACCGGTGCGCCATACAAGACGATATTGTGTACTGCACTACACAGTGCGGCCCTCTTACTGCTTCTGGGCCCCCTCAGGTTTGGCATTAGCCTCGTTAGACTAGCTGTCTTCATTTCCGCTTTTTTCGTGGCGCTCCGCACGTGTGCTCCAAACGTTCGCCTTTCGTCGATTACAACGCCAAGATACTTAACAGTTTTGGTAGGCACTATTCTTACTCCTTCCAAAATGAAAAAAATGTGTTCACGTTTTCTTTTCCCCTTCATGATGAGCGCTTCTGTTTTATGCGGTGCTAACGCCAGTCCATGGTTGTGCATCCAGGTGCTAACTTGTTCTAGACACATGTTAGTGTTTCTCATTAGAGCGTGGTCGTCACATGCTCTCACCACCAGCACAAGGTCGTCGGCGAACCCAATACATACGGCGTCGCCCATCAGTTCCAAGCCCAGCACCCACAAGGATGGGTCCAGTACCGATCCCTGTGGTACACCCATGTTTACTTTTACTACCTCCTCTTTGCTCAGCATAATTTCCCGGTCGGTAAGGTAACTGGATACAAAGTTAACCAGGTACTCAGATATTTTCCTCTTGTGTAGCTCACCAATGATTAAGCTGTGCCTCGCGGTATTAAAAGCGTTTTTCACATCGATGGTGATTAGGACACACCATCTGCAGCTAGATTCTTTCGCCATATCCATCACTGTTTGGATGGCTTCCGAAGCCGATTTTCCTTTGCGAAAAGCATATTGGTGAATGTGGAGATCACCTCTTTCTTCTAGTTCTGCGAGTAGCCGAGTTTTGATGAGCATCTCCAGGAGTTTGCTTAAAGTATTTAGTAGGCACAGCGATCTGCAGGAGCTACTATGTTCGGGTGGCTTTCCATCCTGTGTTATTAATATAATTTTTGCTAACTTCCACTGATCAGGGAATTTCTGACATCTCAGCAGTTCGTTCATAACGCCAGTAAGTAGGCTTGGTACACAGTCTACAGCTATTTTCACCGCTTCTGGTGGAATCTTGTCCGGTCCCGGAGCCCTACCACTTTTAATGCTTAAAGCTGCATTTTTCACTTCTTCCTCACTAAACATGTTGACATCACTCGCTACTGGCTTTTTTCCCATGTGTCCAACGTCGAGGGGAAAAGGTCTCTTATGATCTGTCTCTTTCTTTCGATGTTGACCTCATAAGGCGTCAGAGTTTTCGTTTTTTTCAGTATAATTCTGTATGCATCCCCCAGATGTCGTTATCCAGCTCCTGACATAACTGTTCCCAGCATCTCCTCTTTAATTTCTTAATAAGTCTCACTAGCACATTTTTCCCCAGCCAATATGCCTCCCTAGCGGCTTCAGCTTCCTTCTATTCCGTGGAGTTAGTTTCCTCTTCTGGGTAGTGCACTCAAGTCGTTTTGTTGCTATTTCGTCATTCCATCAATAGGGGTCACGCTGTCTTTCCTTGCTGCTTCTGGTACAACTTTTGCATGCCTGCCAGATCATCCTACTGCACTTTTCATGGTCCAGGTTCTCCGCATATTTTGTCCTACGATTTCATAAATTCTACTATTGGTTAGATAATTATCTTTATATTTAATGGAAATGGGGAATTGTTTTTATCACGTATAAGCGCAATAATCAACTTTATGGCGCTGGCCCTGATTGCCAATCTTATATTATGTACCTATATGAATCATTCCTGTGGGATGATTACATGAAGTCAGCAAAAAATTGTCATTGTTTGCATGTCAATTCTATTATATAGCAGAATTATGACCACAAGCCATCTTAGGTCTTGTCTAGTCCTAGTCGAATCCATATTGTCTTATGCATTAATGATTTGGAGTAATGCATCTTACCTAAGTAGCTGCAATATATCCTAGCAATAGGCGAAATCGAGATATTCAACTTATCTACAAAGATCTCCAAATATTAAATCTAAAAAAGTTGGAATGTACAAAGCAAATTATTTTAAACATGAACTTCTTGTACTAATATTAAGCAAACACTCTACACGAACTATAGTCAATAACATTATTCATATACCACGCAATAATAACAAATATGGCGCTACGAAAAGAAGAGCTGCATTTCCATGGTTGTGGAACAAATAACTTAACGTTCTATGAGATCTTTTGACGCAGTAAAGAATAAAATTAGCAATTGGTTAATAAACGAGATACATAAAAAAAATCTTTGATTATTTTCTTTTCGCATTGGCAATGATATATATCTACTTATGAATGTGTTTTACTAATAAATACAAAAACCTATATGATGATTCCTTATGAATCAGGATTGCTGTGTACATCGCAATAAGCCATTAAACTTGCACTGGAACGAAAACTAATAATGCTGCTGCTAAGCCTTCGGGCTTAGCGGAAAATGAAACAAAATAACATGTTCAAATATAAATTTTATAGTGATTATCCATTTTGTTTGAACAGAGTTCCAAATATTATGTTCTGTTGTTGCAGAAATTGACTTCGAGTACCTATTACTTTTATTAATTTTTTTCTCTTAATTTTTGCTTTATAAAACTGACCACAAACTTTTTTTATTCTTTAATGAATCTTGTACGCTTTTTTGTATTATTATACATCTTACTCTATTATTTGAATACATCTGATTTCGATTTAACAAACCAAACCATGAGTTTCCTTTAACGCAATTATCACAGAATTTACGATTTCATTTTTTTTGTAAATGGTATCTTGACTGTAAAGTATTTGTTAACTTACAAAACATTCACATTACTCTGTAATAATATATTGGAAATTTAGAAATACTGTCTGTACTGACTGTATTAAAATATATGTACATTTTAACTACTTTGCACTATGAAATGGATACTTTACTTTTTAAGAATATATTGGCAATTTCTAAATTCGGTGCGCCGTATGATACTGTATGAATCCTTTTATAGGATTAATAAATTTCTGAATACTGGTTATTATTTATGCAGGTTATACTGCTTACTACTTATACAGGTTATTATTTATACAGATTATTACTTATACTGCTTATTACTTATACAGGTTATTATTTACGCAGGTTATTACTTATACTAATTTAATATTTGTGGGAAAGAACAGATTATTATTTATACAGCTTATTATTTATACAGAGAGTTAACTTGCTTCCTTTGGGGTCATCTAACCGATCGACCCCAAAGTAAATCCGTCTCTCCTTGTTCACTGCTGGACAGTCGGCATGGAAAGGAAGGCTAAAGTATGTTCCTCAGTCCCACAGTTTCTACACACGGGAGGGTTCACTATCCTTATAGCTTCAATGTTGTTTACTTGTTGTCCTTGTTCGTTTGCTAGTTCCTCATCATTACTAAGTAGAAGATCAGTCACCAACAGCTGTTCCTGGAACTATATTCAGTGCTTTCGGTTTGCATGTTATGCGTTGGTAGCTTCCTTAGGTCTTGTTGGCGATAATATTTTGCAGTGCATGTACGCTAATTTTATCTAACGTTTTTTTTGCCTTTTAGCCAAAACGTCTTTAATAGCATTCAAAATGTATTCTTTGTGGCACGTTTTTCTTGCTGATAGTCCTAATCAGTCGTAGTACTTACAAAAAAATGCGGCATTATGAAAACCTGGTCCGATTTTCATTTTTAAAACAAATTCACACCTCAGTTTTCAGTTTGAGCAATAAACTGTCCGCTTGATGAATTTCAATTGACAAAGTTATTCAAACATGCAACCTTTCCAATACTTAATAAGTAAAAAACACAAATTTTACTTTCAAAAACTTATTTATTGTAGACACTACATATGTGGCTTCATCAGATGATGAAAATATACATATTTTCTATCTATATTTTCTACTTATATTCTTCCTATTTTCTACCTATATTTTCATCACCTGATGAAGCCACAGTGTGGTGAAACATATGTAGTGTCTACATTAAATATATTTTTAAAACTAAAATTTGTGTCTTTTACTTCTTAAGTATTAAAATGAAGTTTCAACAAGTAACTCTCCAATCAATCAGTTATTGCAATCTTTTCTTTAATAACACTAACTAAACTCTACTTACATAGATACAAAGTTTTGTTCCAGTAGCTTCAGTTAATAGGTTTATGAGGTTGAACTGCCATCTTAAAAAATCTGGTAAATTTGCTGTGAGCCATTTCTAAAATTTATTTCATCATAATAATTTTCTACATACAGTTGTACATTTGGAATTGTTCCCAAAATGTCCAAATTATTTTAAAATGTTCTATATGTTCTGATGCTTTAGATGTTTTATTTTAATTTAGTTATCTTTGTTTCATACATTAGTCATAATATTGCTGCATTCTACTGAATAAAATGGAGCACACAACAGAAGACTTGTTAAAGAAATCATCGTGCTGATTACAATAATATTTTTTCTGCTGCTGCTAAAAATTCGTACGTTGTTGCCTTCTGACTGGATTATGATTATCTTAGCCCTAGACGTAGTTATTCATGGATATTATTTATTAATAAGAAAAGCAACATAAGAGACATTTATGTTACAAACATGTCTAAACTTTATTTGGTGTTTGATTGTAATTACTTTAGAAACATAGACTGCAGCAATTTGGCAACACAATAACATTTAGTTGCACCGCATTAACATACCCTAGAGCGAGCTTCTTACCCTAAATAGCTTTGAACGAATTGCTTGTCCATCTGCCTATATGAAAGTACATATGTTTTTAATTGGAGATACAAAACGTATTTATGTGTACTAGTAGTAAAAAATACAATGTTTTTTTGTGACAGCATTAAAATATTTATTACCGGTACCGGCAAGTTCCTATCACATTGAACAAGGCAGGCGCGGAAAGTTATTGGCAGATAGGAAAACACGATATGTAAGCCGCAGTCGAATTTTATCAGCCACTTCATATGTTCATGTGCATGTTGTATGTACGGGTATTAAAGTTTACGAATATGAACAAAACAAATATATTATCATTTCATTAAACATTAATTTTAAGCTAGATAACGTTATTTTCCAAAGAAATAAATTTAAAAAAAAATCGGTATTTTTCAAATGTAACAAATAATTTGTTGATGTAATTAGCACGATTATTTTGGAACTACGCTGTTAATACATGGTGCGGGGTGTTTCTCATTTGTTTACAGCAAACGCAATTTGCGCTTCGCTTCAGTCGATTTCAATTGCAACTGAAGCGTTTTCAAACATTTTACAAGCTACCGAAAGCCACTTTCCACTTACTCATATCAAATCCAAATAAGCATTGCTGCAATATCGCCTGCTTCACTGTCGCAATATTAAACCCAAAAATGTTGTCTATATTTTGTTCTTTCCCACAAATATTAAATTTAAATAACATAGCAGTTGCTTAGAACTATCTAAAACTTCTGCAGTGGAAAGCCAATAGGAAGTACTTCGGCGACTAGATCCGGAGAGTTTCAGTAAAGTATGTAAAAGGAAATTCAATAATAGCAAGTTATACAAATTTCAGCGCGTGCAAGGTTTAAATTCGATTAAGGCGGATATAACAATACGTATATAATTGTAAATAAATAAAAGATGCTGTTATAAATATATATAGTCATGCTAGGGAATAGCATGATTACAAATAATAAATTAGAAGATGTATGTAAATTATTCAGGAATTTATAAAAGTACATTCACTTCTATTTCACATAAATTATTTATTCGTCCAGGGTTGCATAGAGATATAGAACTATCTTTGAGAGAGTATGTAGCTGGTGCTAAATGAAGCTATTTGTAAATACTACTTAGAATATGTTTGACTAATATATTACTTATCGCAAAAATTAAATGATTGAAGTATTGTGTGGCAACTTAATACTGAGTTGCCACACAATATTCCTGAAGCCATCTATGTATCTATATCAAATCTATATGTAGCAACTGTAAATCCAGCCATACGAAGCCATCAAGTTTCATTTGAATAAAGAAATCTCGTCTAACCTAGTTCTCTACCACATTTAGTTTAACTAACAAACAACAGATTGCGCTGACGTTGACAAATAATACCCCCACACATTATGAAACGAAATGAATACGATACGATCCGATGTATACGTATCTCTGTTAATTATAATAGTTCAACTATCTTTCTATCTCACTTCTTTTCGTATCAACGGATCGTACCGAATGTTCATAATCCTGACCATAAAACAAATAGAGTATGTTTTATAACTTACTAGATGTAGGCATTCAGTTTCACTTTGTAGTATAGGTTTTGACTCACAGCCGATTTCTTTGAATCTGACAAAGTATTTAATTTCTGGATTCACTAACACGTAAATGGTCGCAAAATATATAAATTTATAACATAAAATTGGTTACAAAAATATGTAAACATAGTTATCCTGCAATGTCTCATCATTCTTACTATAAAACAACAGTATTGGCATTATTAGATTATTCAAATCCTTTGATACAGTAAATCATATCTTAAAATTAATTTGTCATTTATCAGACTTTCGTGCAGATGCTGTTATATTTTGATTATTTGTCTATTATATTTTCTTGCAAAAAAAAATAGAGTGAAGAATGAATACCACGAGGTTTTATTTTAGAGCCTACTTTATTTTTCGATTTACATTTGTAATTTTGTGGATTTATTTAAAACATTTTTATACAGATGACACGCAAGTGTATTTATTTATTTTCTCTTGATAATGTTAAAAATGCTGTAAAAAAAACATTAGTATGGAACAAACAGAACACAAAAGTGTGAAACGTACACATCCCTCTGCTGGAGATTTGGTAAACTACATCAGCATGTTACAATGAAGCAGGTAAACCTAATTCAAAGCAACTGGATTGACGATAGCGGACGATGTGTTACGACGTGTAGCTATCATCAATCCAGTTGCTTTGAATTAGGTTTACCTGCTTCATTGTAACATGCTGATGTAGGTTTCAGTATGTATGGTATCTAGCAAAGGTTTGTAACTCTCTAAATCTAACGTTATTCTATTTGGTATAAAATAAGTTCATGGATAAAGGGTATTAAATTAGGTGTCAATCAACCTTGATGATGTGGACTTGCCCATTGCTAAACATATCAAAAATCTTGGACTAGTAATGGATCCTCTTCTGCCCTTTAGGGAGAATCTTGGTAATTGCATTCACAACTCATA
Organism: Holotrichia oblita; assembly: GCA_023690525.1. Lineage (NCBI taxonomy): Eukaryota > Metazoa > Arthropoda > Insecta > Coleoptera > Scarabaeidae > Holotrichia > Holotrichia oblita. Next base: position 139,186,551 of record CM043017.1, on the reverse strand, counting down.
TGCAGTTTTGCGAGTGCTATATTCAAAGAGATACATCATGGATACCAAATAGTCTTGTCCTATATAAATCTAATCACTGTGATATTGTTTATGGACCATGTATTGCAGCAAGTTCTCGAATACAACGCGCTTAGAATTCATGTTAGGAAAACATCAAATATAACGATCAAATAACTCAAAGGCTGTACCTGGACGAGGTAATAGCAATATACTTATACATATGGAACAACATCCACCAAACTGGAGCAATATCAGATATTTTTAAAAAAGACCTGCCGTGGATAGCTCAAAATATATACAGGGTGGGGCATCACATTCGCCTCGTTTAATATACAAAAAACGATAACACATATTTAAAATCTTTTTATTGGAGCATGTGTACGTCCATTAGGAGCATGTTCTAAAATTATTTTGAAATATACAGGGTGTTCCAAAAGAAAGTTACTCATCAAAATTATCAAAATTTAAATGGAACACCATGTATATTATTGGATATTTCGGTGACGCAGACTAAATAAAGGTAAGTTACTATTATATTCGCTATAAGTTCAATATTTTCTGAGATATTTAACAATTTTTGAAAATGTAGATCAATATTTACACCTCGTCTTTCTCCACGAGTACCTGGCGTATGTATTAAAGTTACGTGTTTCAAGTTGTATTATTTCATTAGCACAACCATTACATCTAATGCTAAAATAAAGATGTTTTCTAAAAATTATACAGGGTGATTAAAATCTTACCTCTAACTGTGGGTACCATTAATGCTCAATAACTGGCTTATTTTTAATGGAACATCCTGTATCTAACACCGTCATTTGATTTTAATTTTATTTCTCTTTTAAATGTTATTAAGGTTTCCTATATCTATCTCTTATAGTTTTTTTTTTGTAAAAGTCAATTTAGTGTTTTAATTGGGAATTATGTACAAAAAATTTGGTTAGATGAAGGTAGCTTTGACATGATACACTAATTCGGATATTCGGATATACTTTATTTTTGAAAAGTAGGCAGTAGTGCATTAGACGTTGCTTCATATTTATTGGAAACAAATCAAATTACATACAAATTTTCATCATAAACTTAATACAAAAGAAAACAAAGAAACTAATGATTCAAACATCACTCATTTTCAATACATAAATAAATTCTTGGTTGAAATGTTTTCGTATTGTCAGGTGGTATTTGTGGTACATATTTTTCATATATCCCCACAACAAACAATCTGGACTCGTTAGGTTTGGGGATCTTGCAAGTTAGTTCTGTGAATTACCACGTCCTACTTAACTATTAGGTATTGTCTATCTAATTAACTCCGAAAGGAAGAGCACCATACATCTGTAGCCGCATCTTTTGTCGGATTTTAAGAGGTATGTTTTCCAAAAGTACTGGTAAAACTTCTTGCATTAAATAAACAAGGCATGTTTGTACCACATACGTAGCAATATGTCGAGCGTTATCGGGTTTGCGATTGGCCAACTAGGCATATGTATGCTAACAGCCTTGACTTGCCAATTAGTATGCAGTCGTATCGTGCGTAAATATTGCCCGGTCGGCGAGATCAATTAATCAGCCCATATAGATGTATTTATGCATTGAAAATTTTTTATTTATTTAATTTAAGTGATATTTGAACCATTAGTTTCTTTATTGTTTTGTTTTTTTCTTTGTTTCCTTTTGTATTAAGTCTATGATGAAAATTTGTATGTAATAAAACATGTACTGGTGAACTTTTGTTTTGTTTCCAATAAATATGAAGCAACGTCCATTGCACCACTGCCTACTTTTCAAAAATAAAGTAGACAAAATTAATATCCGAAATCATCATGTCAAAGCTACCTTGATTTAGCAAAATTTTGAGTACATAATCCCCAATTAAAACACTAAATTGACTTTTACAAAAAAACTATAAGAGATAGGTATAGGGAACCTTAATAACATTTAAAAGAGAAATAAAATTAAAATCGAATGACGGAGTTAGATACAAGGTGTTCCATTTAAAATAAGCCAGTTATTGAGCATTAATGGTACCCACAATTGGAAGTAACATTTTAATCACCCTGTATAATTTTTAGAAAACATCTTTATTTTAGCATTAGAGGTAATGGTTGTGCTGATGAAATAATACAACTTGAAACACGTAACTTTAATACGTACGCCAGGTACTCGTTGTAAATATTGATCTACATTTTCAAAAATTGTTAAATATCTCAGAAAATATTGAACTTAGGTATAGCTAATATAATAGTAACTTGCCTTTATTTAGTCTGCGTCACCGAAATATCCAATTAATATACATGGTGTTCCATTTAAATTTTGATAACTTTGATGTGTAACTTTCCTTTGGAACACCCTGTATATTTCAAAATAATTTTAGAACATGCTCCTAATGGACGTACACATGCTCCAATAAAAATATTTTAAATATGTGTTATCGATTTTTGTATATCAACCGAGGCGAATGTGGTGCCCCATCCTGTATATATTTTGAGCTATCCACGGCAGGTCTTTTTTAAAAATATCTGATATTGCTCCAGTTTGGTGGATGTTGTTCCGTATGTATAAGTATATTGCTATTACCTCGTCCAGGTACAGCCTTTGAGTTATTTGATCGTTATATTTGATGTTTTCCTAACATGAATTCTAAGCGCGTTGTATTCGAGAAGTTGCTGCAATACATGGTCCATAAACAATATCACAGTGATTATATTTATATAGGACAAGACTATTTGGTATCCATGATATATATCTCTTTGAATATAGCTCTCGCAAAACTGCATATGAGTTGTGAATGCAATTACCAACATTCTCCCTAAAGCGCAGAAGAGGATCCATTACTAGTCCAAGATTTTTGGTATGTTTAGCAATGGGCAAGTCCACATTATCAAGGTTGATTGACACTAATTTAATACCCTTTATCCATGAACTCCACCCTGTATACATATAAAATATGTACTCATTGGAAAAGTATCATTAATTCAGCAATAGATGGTTTTCGTCACTTTAATGCTTTTTGCGACAAAGTACAGTTATAACAGTTAATTCTACCACCTACCTTACTTGGTACCAGGTAGGTACCAAGTAAGTTTACAGGTGACTCATTTTCGTTAATTCTTGAGGGTTCCAGAGAATCTGTGGAACATGGAGAAAGACTGAGGTACGGTTCTGCAGTTTTTTTCCTGAAAATAATAATGGCACAAATTGTATTACGCTACCTCTTATCGTTATCCAAAAACAGAGAGCTTTTTTGGTTTTTAGGCAAAGCCAGTCCAGTGCTATATCCCGCTATCCTTAGATGCTATCGAAAAACGGTTTTGACATCTTTGGAGCAGTTATCGCGTTATCGTTATTGCGTAGATAAGTTTGCAGTTGACGTTTCGTTGGTCATGCTGTCAACCTCTTCAGAAGGTTTCTAAAGACTGATATTGTTGTCTTCTGCTCCTCGTTATATACCTTGTTTCTTCTTCGTTTCGCTAATTTTCAAACAGGCGCCAAATACACGATGCTTTTCAAATAATCCTACGGAAAGAAATCGAGTGGCGTTAAGTCGGGACTTAAAGACTTCAGTGAGCCTTTTTCACGAAGATGTCGATGAATTTTTCGAAGATTTTTCGATCGGAGGCATTACGAGCAGGAAATCGTTCAATATACAACCGTCTACTTTTTAATGCATTGCCATCAGCAAGTCCAGAAATGAAATATGCATGTCAGTCATCTCGGCGATCGTATAACCGAGAACTTCAATAAATATTAATGACACGTCAAACAGCCAAACGTTACTCAATCTGAACAAATGCGACTGATGCGACAATTACAAGATAAAACAGCCGTTCCAAGTGATCGAGATCGAAAAAATAACAACGCATTGTATCGTCGAAACAAAGGGGTTTTTCAGAAATCATCACTAGACAAAATATTCTTAGAATAGGCCAAAGGATATCCCCTTGAATTTTTGCTGCATGTTTACCTAACACCCTGTATAAGTTTATTAAATTTTTGTTGTCTTTATAAACTAAAATAACTCCTTAATATGCAGGTGATGGTATTTTATTATTAAAACATACTATCTTACAATAATACAAATCTTCCTTCACTTCGTTGTTAATCGGTAATGTAACAATAAATCAAGTATAATACTAATCTACTAATCAAATAATTCATCTAAAGAGAATGTATCGAAAGTTCCTTTAAATATTGATAAAACAGATGTAGATACTATTTTCTCAATTATTGGCTTTAATTCCTTGTAGAAAATATCGTTATCTTCTAACAAAAGAGAGTTAATTCTATCCGTTAGCTCTTGGTTGTCTTCGAACAAATTATGTAGATAAATGTATTTAAATGGGAGTTCCAAGATGTTGTAATCTATTCTAGTGAGATTCAAATATTCTTTGCCATGTTTTTGTATTTTTTGCCCATCAAGTGAAAAACTAAATCTTGATTTACCTGAAAGAAAAGCATTTATAAAAATACGCATTCAATTATAAAACGCATTATAGGCATTCAATTGAATACTTCTACAGGAAGGACACAATCTGTGAATAATTTTAAGATATAACGTTCATATCAATGTATGAATGTGTATACCCCATGTTTGTAGGAAATTTAAATGAAGAAATGTTGGTTATATACAGGACTGATTGTCTTTCAAAGTCGACTATTTGCGAAAGGTTAAAATTGTTTAAACATGACTGAGAGTTAGTGGATTATGATCACCATCCAGATCAGCCTAATGACGTGATCAACTCCGAACCAAGTTTTTGGTATTGGAGGATACATGATTAAAGAGGCGACAATTAGCAGCTTCATTAAGAGTTTCAGAGAGCACGCAGGTTTAATTATCAATCGACTTGTCACCGCAGATGAGACTTGGGTTAGAGGATATTTCGTAGCAGAAAATTCAACTCTGGAGCAACTTTTGGCGCAAGGAAAGGTGTAAGAATGAACAAACATATAAAATCATCTAATATTATTATACAATTGTTTTCTGGGCTTATTTCTATATCCTGGATTGTCTCTAAGCTCTAGTCACTTGTCAAATGTACCTTCATGATCTTTCCATCTTGGATTTGAAAAGCTAAACTTTTTGGATGATTTGGACTTTTGGTTGATTTGCAATATACACATCAATCTCGAATTATGGTATAAATAATAACAAATTGTACATTACAAGCAAGGTGAGGTCGTTTGTAGAGAGACGTATACTCAACGAAAAAAGAAATAGAGCCACCTATAGACCAGTAAGAGTAGATATTCTCACAGCCCGTCCAGCACTACCCCAGCATGTCTACCCACCACATTAACAGTAATATACAATACAACTTTGCAAATGTATTTACTTGCTTTTCATAAATGCATAAATTAAAAATGTAAAAATTCACAAATTCAACTTAATGTAGTGTCAAGTGTGTGAACTTATGGTTCCGTTGCATGTATTGTATGCATTCACAGCTCGTATATAGCACAAGCAAACAATTTGATGTTCACATTGGGTTAAACTTGGGTTTAAACTTATTATCAGTAAGATTAAATAAACGGCAAAATAATATTGTAACAAGGCTATGGAAAACCTATACAGGTTCAATGACAAGGCCGAATGCAGGGATCAACCGTTTTGTTTTCTCAACAATTTCTCAATATAAAAACTAATAATAGTTTCCATTTTTTAAATTACATTGGATAATTGTAACTTGAACACGTGGAAGCCCCTAAAAACCAGGCTGATTTTTTTAAAGCAAATTAACCACTAACTTGTGTTTCTACGTCGTCAGCGTTTATAAATGTGCGTTTTAACAAAATAAGTAATAATTAGAGGTGCCACATCAGGCTAATAGTGCGGATGTTTCAGTAGCGTCCAATCCAGTTGAGTGATCTTTTCGAGTGTAACATTTGCTTTGTGGTCTGGACAATTGTAGTAGTGATCCAACAACTCATTGACCTTGTCTTGTAGAAATTTGACTTTACGACGCTTGCTAGCCGGAAGTTTGGCATTGACCACATCAAGAAGGTTCATGTAGTATGTTTTTTTGATAGATTTACCCCATCTGAGATAATCAATATGCACGATCCTATCTTTATTCCAGAACACAGTAGCCATGATCTTTTTCAATATCATTTTGTTACGCTCGACTTCTGGCGAGGGCTGACCAGGAAGCTGCCATTCGGAAGCTGAATTTCGGATATGTGGTGTCCACAGTTAGCAGATTATCCAATAAATCATCCCATTCGGCACCATACTCGCCTAAAATCGATTGAGCATCATCAACCCTTTTCTTCGTTTGCTCATTAGACAGCAACTTAAACACACACTTTGCCAGGACCTTTCTAAACTGAAGATGCGTTTTAATATCGTGTTGTAGACATCTTTTTGACTCAACAAGCTCAGTAGAAAGTAGGGCCAGCGATGTTTTAGAATTCTTCACCAGATAGTCGGATAAAGGCTCTTAATTTTTCTGTCCATTTTCGAATAAATTTTACAATTCGAAACAGTCATTAACTTTCAACAAACACAAATGAAGTAAATACAGCTGTCACTTATATAATAGTTCAGGTTTTTTACCGTAGGGAGCCCTGCACACGGACTTGTCCATCAAGAGTTACCGCGATGTCTTCATGAAAGTGGACATATATTTCCTACTACTAATACCACCTTAATTAAATTTTAAATTCCTGTAGACGTCAAAAAATATGCAAGTTGTTATTATATATGTATACTCAACTTTTTAGTTGTAAGTATTCTTTTTGCTATTATTTCTAATATAATACTTTTTTTGCTATTACTTATTTTGCCTATTTCAAATTTATTTTTCTAAATAGAAGCCTTTTTCGTTTCATTGTTTCCCGAAATAACTTTGCATTCCATTTTTATTAATAAATATTCACGTGAACACAGCAGAATTAAGTGTTTAGCCAAATTACAATCTTTTATTACAAATAAACATTTTTGAAATCATTTCAATATTCATTAGCTAAATGTTTGCAACATATAACAAGCCGAGACAGCAAACCTTGAAAATTTTGTTTATTTTAAATTATATTGTGTTAATTTTATTGTTAAGTTGATGTGTATGGAAATCAGTGTTAGATAAATGAATATAAACATGTAAGTAATTATTTAGTCTTGGTAATCGAATTATGCAATAATATACACAGTGTTCCATTTAAATTCCTCCTTCCTCCTCTCCCTGTATATTTCAAAATAATTTTAGAACGTGCTCAAAATGGACTTACATATACTCCAACAAAAATTTTTCTTATATCAACCGAGGCGAATGTGGTGCCCCCAACGATGGCGATCGTAAGATAAAACGAAATTTACACAATTTACAACCACTTTTCGAAACAATAGTTTACTTAAGAAAGTGCTAAGACGTTAGTGTTTGATTGGAAAGAAATTGTGACTAATAATAAACTTATACCAGCTATTTAATTAAGCACTAGCTGAGGGTAAGTCTAAAGTATATTTTACGCCACTTTTTATTACCCTAAACTTTTATTTTGCAATTATTATAAAGAGTCCAATAACTATGACAAATAGTTTACTCTTTTTCTGTTATTGGACAAGCGTCCAATAACTCATTTCAAAA